>JAQQSY010000102.1:21196-49806 GCA_028646535.1 Procyon lotor
GGATCGCCCCCCCCCCCAGTTCGGTCTAATCTGCCACTAGCCACGCCCATTAGGTTTTCCGTCTGGGGCATTAGATTTTTCATCTCCGTGAGTTCTACCTGATCCTTTCAAACTGGCTTCATCTTCTATACGGGATTGTTTTCCTTCAGCAGGAATTCTCCACCTCAGCGCTGTTGACATTTTGGGCTAGGTAATTCTTGGCAGTGCGGGGCTAGTCTTGTTTATGAAGCTCATTAGCCTTGAGATGATGTTAGGGGGAATTCTCTGGGGCCTGAGATAAAGGTGTATCCTCCCTGGAAAATAGGCATTTACTCCCCTCCAGGGGTCTGGGATGCTCCCATTCCAAGGTCATCTTCAACTTTTGGACCACCCACATGGGGAGAATTTAGGGCACCAGCATTTGCAAAAAACCATGCCAGCTTGTAGTTATAATTTCGCAAGGACTTATTTTGCTCCTTCTCTGCTGAATGCCAGAGTAACTTTCTTGAAAATATCTGGGGAAGAGAGGATGGAGGAAATTGGCTCCAGGTTTCTTCCCCTAAAGCAGTAGCTCCTTGGGGCCCTTTCCTAATTCAGGGGGGTCTCCTTTGAGATTCTCAGTCATCATGGGCCTTGGGCTTTGCCTTGCGCTCCTGCTCCCCAAGAAGCCATGAACCTTGAGGCAGCCGTTTTCTGGCTTAGGCAGATGCCCTCGGAGCAGGAGAGGTGTTGAGGCTTTGCCTGCCTCCTAGAGGCTCCTGGTTTCACTTACATTTGAGGCTGATAATTGTCTACTTAAATTGTCGGGCTTTCCGTGCTCCAGCATGAGGGTCTTTAGATTTTACGCAGGATTTGTGATTGTTTTCAGGAAGAGGGCCAGTCTGATTACCCGGCCTGCTGTATTACCGGAAACAGAGGTCTGGCGTGTGGATTATATAAAACAGCGGAGCATCGAGCGCGCTACTTGGCATGCGTTGGCTGTTTTCGTTCTTACCGAGAGCGTGGCTGAAAGGGAAGGAAAAGCAGCGAAGCCTTGGTGAGGGGCATTCCCTGCAGGGCAGGGCAAAACAGCTGTGGGGTGGAGAAGTCACAGCGGGATATACAGGTTTTCTTGGGTGGTATTTTAGACTTTAGCCAATATTGGCCCAAAGCCTCATTTATTTCTTGGGGTAGCTCTGAGTACCCGAAACTGCACATTGCTCTAAGAGTTTCTAAAAGAAAATTCTCTTTGGGACTCAGTTCCGGTCCATGCAGCACTGAATGCTCCATTTTCCCTCCTCCCCCATCCTTACCCCTAAGATACACAGTGCGCACGCGCGCACACACACACACACCCCTAGCACCATCACCTTAATCTCTGAGCTTAGGTGCTACAACTTGTCCCCAATTCCTGGCCAGACAGTAAAGAAATGAACTCACTAACCTTCCATCACACATTCTGCCATCAAAGTACGAAGCATACGGACTTTGCTCTCCTTTCTTTCTTGTCCTCCATTCCCTGAGCTGTTTGGAGACAGGGACCTGCTCTGTCTGTTTCTGAATTCACTAAGCCCTGTGCCTGACCGGCAGGCAGGACTTCTGAAAATGTGTTGAACGGAGTTGCCTTCTCTTGAGACGTACCTGGAACAGGAATCTCATTGGCCTAAAGCAAATGTAAGGTTGTAAGACTGTAAATCAGGGGGCCCCAAGACCACCTTCAGATTGGATGATTTGCTGGAAGGGTTCCCAGGACCCTGAAGAGCTGTGATTCTCACAGTCACTGTTTATTACAGGAAAAGGATACAGATTAAAATCTTCAAAGCAAGAAGAGCTAGGGCAGCATCTAGGGGAGACCAGGCAGGAACTTTGTTTCCCTGGTCCCAGGGGAGTCTGAGTGCCCATCAGCAATGATGGGTGACAACGCGTGTGGTGCACTGCCAACCAGGGACCCTCACTCCAGCCTTGGTGTCCGAGGTTTTTACGGGGACTCAATCGCAGAGGCACGGAGCACCCACGTGACTGACTCTAACTGCCCCGGCCCCCCCACCCAGGGATCAAACAGGCACAGCATGCCCCACGGCCCCAGATGAACACAAGCTGGCATTCTCCATAAATCACACTGTCAGCATGGCCCAAGGCCCCAAAGATACAAAGACACTCTCATCAGGCGGGATATTCCAAGGTTATCCCCCCAGGAGCCAGTCAAGGACTGGTCCTTTGGAATACACATGGTTTGGATTATAGAATGTAAATCTCACCAAGTCGTTCACCTCATACAGTCCTCCCAAGGGGATCATTGCTCTTAGGGCACTCAAGACCCTGTGTCGTGTGGCTTTGGTCCATTTTGCCAGTATCATCTCTCTAACACCATTGAACTTCTTTAAGATCCTCTAGCATCCTATGCTTTCTCTCACTGGGCCGCCTCGGGGGTATTCATCCTTCTCTGTGAAATACTTCCTCCTCTTCCTCTAAGTCTCTTGCCTTCAGGTCCCGGAATTGGCATCATTTGCTCCAAAAATCCTTCCCTGCGCCTCCAAGTCCTTATTAGGAAGCCTCCTTTTTCTCTGAGAATACCTTTCTACCAGATTTCTCATCCTGTTGTATTATCATCAAGATTTTAATGATCTCTTTTCTTCCCATGAGACTGCGGGTTCCGTGAGAGCAGGGTCCTACCTGATCAGTCCGTTGTCCGTTGTCACATCTTCAGTGCCTGCAACATCCTAGGTACACAATCAATGTTTGCTATATTGTGTGGTAATACTGTGTTGTAACAAGAGTTCTCAAAAGGACAGTGCTTGAAACAATAAAGACTGTCACTTCTTCCTTCCAGAATAGCTCTGAGCTGAGCCACACAGGTTGGCAGGGGCACCCCAATCCGCAAAATCGTTCAAGGATCGAAGTTCCTACCCTCTTTTTGCTCTGCCACCACCAAGGGTGTTTGGCATCATTTGCACAAAGCTGACTGGAAGAAGAAGGGGTGGGGGGTATCCCCATCTCTGAAGTCTCAGACCCAGATTGGCCCCTGTCACTTCTGCTCACAAACCATTGCTGGAAACGTAGTCATGTGATCACACCTAGCTGCCAGGGATGCTGGGAAATGTAGTTTTGTTGGGCAGCCAAGGCATGGGTTGACCGTAGAAGACTGTGGGGGAGGGTTGGGTTTTGATGGGTATTCAGAAGTTAATACCATATTTATTTAATCACCCTGTCCAACAGGATGTGTCTCATATGCAGTTGCTTCAAAATGAATGGGCAGGATTGGGAACAGAGGCACATCACCTCATTTTTCCCTGCCTATATTGGTTTTCTAGAGCTGCCGTAAAAAGCACAAATTTGCTGGCTTAAAACAACAGAAATTTATTTTTTATCACCGTTCTGGAGGCTGGAAATCTGAAATCAAGATGTCAGTGGGGTCATGCTTCCTCTGAAGGCTGCAAGTTTTGCCTCCTCCCCTTCTGGTGGCTACGGGCCTTCCTTGGCTTGTGGTCACATCACTCCAGTCTTTTTCTCTGTGGTCTCATGGCCCCCTTCTCTTCCAAACCTCTCTCTGCCTCTTATAAGTATACATGTGGCTACATTTAAGAGCCCCCCCACCAATAATTCAGGAAGCAGCTTCTCCTCTAGAAGCCTTTAACTTAATCATACCTGCAAAGACCCTATTTTCCCCTAATGAGGCCACATTTACAGTTTCTGGGGATTAGGATGTGGACCTATCATTTGAGGGGTCATCATGCAGCCTGCTTTGCCCAGAATGCTCTTTGGAATTCAACTTCTGACCTCTGGGGGCCTGCCATGTATTTAATGCCAGGAACGTCTTGCCCCCAACATTTGCTCTACTACCTGGGAAAGGTGACTTTCTGGAGGCTTCATTCTGCTTGCAATGTGCCAATCACTGTTTTCCAGACTTTATAGGAATTAACTGATTTCATTCCACAGAGAAATTGAAACACAGGGGTTAAGTAACTCACCCAAGGGACACACAGTAAGCGGCAGAGTCGGGATTTGAACATGGGAGATCTGACTGTACATATGTGTTCTAACCCCCTCACAAGTGTTGTCCCAAATACTTTCTGAGCTTCCGCTGTGCTGAGTGCTGGGAAGGAAAAGAACCCGGGACCAGGAAAGCCCATGACAGAGTGGGATAGAGGGTCTGCACCTTGATCTGAAATGCCCTGGGTCTTGTTTAACTCCCTGTGTTAAATTTACTAGAGAAGCCCAAGCCAGTGCAGTCCCAGAAGGGGACTTCTGCCGGCATTTGCAGACAGAGCCGAATGGGAACAGAGACTTTGCTGCTGGCTGTGGGGAACCTGCCTTACTGCCTCCAGAATGGACTGTGGGTGGACTCTTCCATTTGGGGAGCCAGGTGCGTCCATTCTTAGCCCTCGGCCGCACTCTCCTGCTGTCGCCACAGCTACTGGGCGTGCAGGAGCCCGGGCCTGACAGCTTTCCTTCCCTGTCCCTGCCCGGTGGAGTGGAAACCCCCCGGGACCCGGACACCGAGCGTGTGCCGGCAGCACAGAGCGGCGCAGACCCAATGCAGGGCTTCGGTCCAGCCCTCCGGATGCAAGCTGACAGATTGGCATCTGGCTGCCTGCCAGCGTCCAGCGCGTTCTTGGCAGTTGCTTTCTGACCCGGACAAGTGGCTGCCCACTCAGGGACGGGAAAGATGGTCTCTTTCTTTCTTTCTTTTTTTTAATTTTATTTATTTATTTGACAGAGAGAGAGGGATCACAAGTAGGCAGAGCGGCAGGCAGAGAGGGAGGGGGAATCAGGCTCCCTGCTCAGCAGGGAGCCCGATGCGGAGCTTGATCCCAGGACCCTGAGATCATGACCTGAGCCGAAGGCAGAGGCTTTAACCCACTGAGCCACCCAGGCGCCCCATTGCGACAGGCTTCTTTCACCCAACATTATGTCCTCAAGGTCCATCTGTGCTGTGGCAGGTGTCAGAGTTTCCTTCCTGTTAAGGCTGAATAATATTCCCTTGTTACACCATTCCATTGTTACATGGTTACACTACATTTTGCTTATCTATTCCTCTACTGATGGGCATCTGTCTTGCTTCTGCCTTCTGGCTACTGCAAACAATGCTGCTATGAACAAAGGTGTACGGGCGTTCAAGGAAGTCCCTGTGTTCAGTCCTTGGGATATCTACCCCGAAGTGGGACTTCCAGATCATATGGTGATTCCATGTTTCAGGGTTTTTTGTTTTTGTTTTTTGGATTTTTTTTGTTGTTGTTGTTTTTGTTTTGTTTTTTTTGAGGAACCACCATCCTAAAATTTTAATCAACTAAAGTTAAATTGAAAGTTTGGTTTCTCAGGGCACCTGGGTGGCTCATTTGGCTAAGGGTCTGCTTTCCGCTCAGGTCATGATCCCGGGGTCCTGGAATCGAGGCCCGCCTCGGGTTCCCTGCTCAGCAGGGAGCCTGCTTCTTCCCTCTCCTTCTCCCCCCACCAGTCATGTCGTCTCTCGCTTGCTCTGCTCTCTCTCAAATAAATAAATAATCTTTGAATAAAATAATACTTGGTTTCTCACTGGCACTAGCCACCCTTCTAGTGCTCAGTGGCCCCACGTAGCTCCTGGATTGCACAGCGCAGATAGAGCTCACTTCCCTCCCTGCCGGAGGCTCTTTCAGCCCTGCTCCCATGTCCCGTGGGAACCAGCACAAGCAGGAGAAAGTCACAAGCCAGACTCCTTGCACCTGCCAGGATGGCTATTACGGCAAAAACCAAAGACAACAAGTGCCAGCGTGGATGCGGAGACTTCGGAACCCTTGCCCACGGCCGGCGGGGATGCAGAATGGTGCACCCGCTACGGAAAACAGTGTGAAAGTTCCTCAAAAACTTAAAAATAGAACTATCATATGATCCAGCGATCCCACTTCTGGGTATTTATCCAAAAGAATTGAGATCAGGATCTTAAAGAAATAGTCACACCCAGTGTTCATTGCAGCACTATTCCGAGTCGCCAAGGTCTGAAATAACCGAGGTGACCGTTGACAGATGAGTGGGTCAGGGAAACATGATCGACACATACAACAGGATATTATTCCGCCTGAAAAGGGAAGGAAAATCTGCAATATGCAACCACTAGGATGAATCTTGAGGACATTGTGCTGAGGGCAATAAACCTCCGAAGGGGTGATTGCCAGGCACTGGGGTGGGGGTGGGGTGAGGCTAATCAACATCCCTAAAGTTTCAGCCAAGCAAGATGAATGAGCTCCAGAGATTTGCTATACGACACTGTACCTAGAGTCAAGAATAATGTTCTGTGCACTTAAAAATTGGTTAAGAAGGTAGATCCAAGGAGGGCACGCATTGCATGGAACGCTGGGTGCGGTGCATAAACAATGAATCAATGAATCCTGGAACACTGAAAAAAATAAAATTAAGATTTAAAAAAAATAAAAATAAAACAAACTGGATCCCAAAATCAGAAAGATATATATATGTATATCTTTATATCTATAAATATCTTTGTATCTATATATATCTTTATATCTATATATATATATCTTATATATCTATATATATATCTCATACAATGAAAGGAAACAATAAAGAAAAAAAAACAATGAAAGAAAAAGAAAAGAAGGTGGATCTTGTGTTAAGTGTTTTTACCGCAATAAAAAAATAACAACAACAACAACTACAAGAATTCTTAGCGCAAAACAGAAGGACGTGGGCCAAGCCGATGATGAGAGACTCCTCGTCCAGCTCCAGATCTGTGGCGCACTTGCTAGGCGACCTTGGACAGGTCTCAGCCGCTCTGTAACTGTTTCCTCAGCAGTAAAATCGAGAGACTGGGCTCCCAGTGATGAGACCCTGTCTGGTTCTAAATGCATCGTTCACGGGCTCTGGACACAGAGAGGAGAGCCTGGTCAGTCCGGCTCGGACATGTGGGCACCTCTGCCTTCTCCTTGGGGCAAGAAAGCGTGTGGACAGTTCAGAGGGAGCTTCTAGTGGCCTTCTGGGGTTGTGTCCAGTGCCCTTCCTTACACGCCTTTTAATGTCCGTACCACCTCCCTCCACCCCGCAGCACACCCTGTCTCTGTCTCAGAGAAAGAAAGGGTTTCCCGTGCCCCCAATTCTGTCCTCACTTCTGCCTCCCTCTCTAGTCACTGCCCTGACGCTCTCCAGCTTCCGGAGAATGTGGCCCACATTCTCTGTCCGTGTTGTCCCGGCAGCCTATGTTCCCACACTCCCCGAGACACTTTGGGAAGGAGACAAGTCCCCCGTGTGTAGGCCAGTTGTCTTATTCAGGCGTCTCAGAACTTCTCGTTCCCGAACATTTAGAGGCGTGCTGACACTCTCTCTTTTCAGCTCAGTGATCCTCCTTGGCTTGCGTTTCTTCTTCGCTAATGACTCTTTCCCAGTCGCCCTTGTGGGGTCGTGAGGGTCTTCTGCCCGCCCCCCCCCCCCGGTGACACCCTTCTCATAGCACACGTGATCCCCAAACCGCGCCTGACAGCCCCTTCATTGCCTTCACGGTACGGTCCACAAACTCCTTAGCATGGCTCCTGGAATCAGCCTTACCTGGTCTCCACTTGCTCTTCTGTCTCCCCCTCCGACTCACTTGTCGTGTTCTCTCCCAACCCCCACGCACGCAGCCTTTTCATACCTCCAGGTACGTGCTCATGCTGACCTGGCCCCCGAGGTCCCCCCTGTCGCTTCTTCACTCAGGGATCATTATCTCCACTCCCCAGAGCTGAGCTCCATTCCCTTTGTCATGTCCCAGAGCAAGTGCTGCGTGCATAGAGCAGAAGTTGAGAGCCCATACTCTGGAACCCGGCTGCCTTTGGGTTCAAATCCCAGCTCTGCCACTTACCACCTGGGTGTCTTTCAGCAAGTTTTAAGCCTCTTTGAGCCTTAGTTCCCTCATCTGTGGAAGGGAAGTAAATAAGAGTAGCTTCCTCATAAAGTTCTTTTGAAGATGAAATGAACCAATATGCAGAGTAGTGTTAGCTATTATTAGTATGACATTTAATACAGTATTTTGAAAGGAAAGGAATCATGTCACATTTCTATTTATATCCATGCCCCTGACACTAAGAAAAGTGACCAAAAAAAGAAAAGAAAAATGACTAACAAGTAGTAGGTGCTCGATACAAGTTAATTAAACTGAATTATCGCTTGTACACTGAGGACATCTGTTAGGATAGGCTAATCCTGTAACGGACGACCCCCAGATCTCAGTGGTTTGAAGGATTGTTCCTTGCTCACATCACAGTTTGATCAGAAGGGGAGGTTGGGCTGTGCTCCACGAGGTCATGCAGGGACCCAGGCTCTATGCACCTTGGATTCTGTGGTCCACAAGGGCCATGGAGTCCTCCTCTGGATCCTCTGTAGTTGGATGCAGAGAGGAGAAGAGAGAACAGAGGATCTTCAGGAGGTTTTGGGGTCAGGCTCTGGGAATGGCTTCCATCACTTCCTCCCACATGCCACTGGCCAGATTGTCTCGTGACCCTGTCTCCATGCAAGCAGTGGGGAGAAGTATAAGCTAGCTAGATGCCCAGACAGACAAGAATGTGGAAACCGGAGATCATCTAGTCGGTCTGTGTGGTGACCCCCGGCCCCAAGCCTGTGCTCAGTTTTCTCCGGGGAGCCCCACGGCTAAGCAGCAGGCAACTCAAATCACTTAAAACCCCAGCCTGTTCTCCCTCCTACTCAGTGGCACCACACCCAGACCAGGAACTTGGACACCGTCACTGCCTTCTTTCTCTCCCTCCCTCTCCTCGTCCACAGGGAATCTGTCATGCCCAGCACCTTAATGTGTCTGGGAGGCATGTGTCCATTTTCCTGCATCTCCTGCCCTTCCTGAGTTCAGGGTTTTCATCCTTCACCTGGACCAGGGGCCAGCAACCCGTTGGGCTTCTACCGCCAACATCCCTCCCCCCACCTCCTCACCCACCGTCTGAACTTCCGACCAAACTGTTGTCATCTAATATTTAAGTTCAGTCAATGGAACCCTTTCTACCCAATTAATCTTACCTTTGAATAAACTTCTAATTTTAGGGGTGCCTGGGTGGCTCAGTCGGTTAGGTGTCCGACTCCTGGTTTTGGCTTAAGTCATGACCTCAGGGTCGTGAGATCGAGCCCTGCGTCAGGCTCCCCGATCAGCATGGAGTCAGCTTGGGATTCTCTCTCCTCTCCCACTGCCCCTCCCCACTTACTCGCGCACACATGCACATTCTCCCTATCTCAAAAAATAAAAATAAATAGGGGCACCTGCATGGCTCTTGATTTCAGCTCAGGTCATGATCTCAGGGTCGTGAGGTCGAGTCCTGTATCAGGCTCCCAGCTCAGCACGGAGTCTGCTTGTCCCTCTCCCTCCCCCCACTTGCACTCGCTTGCTTGCTCTCCCTCTCAATAAAATAAATAAATAAAATATTTTCAGAGAATGAAAAAATAAACTTTGAATTTTAGGATAATTTGGGGTTTAGAGAAAGGTTGCAGAGATAGTACAGACTTCCTGTCTACCCTTGACCCAGTTTCTCCGCTGTTACCGTCATCCCTTACCATCAAAGTACCTTTGTCAAAACTAAGAAATTAACTTCGGTACATTACTATTAGCTGAACTTCTAAAGTGTTACTCGAATCCCAATAGGTGAAGCAATAAGAAAGGAGCTCTGAAGCAGAAAAGGACTTTCCAGAAAGTTCCCCCTGCTCAGTCTACACCTTATTTCCCCTTTGCCCATGAGGTGGCCCCTGAGGCACCTCTGAGGAACCCAATTTGAAGTCACTAACCTCGGGGAAAAAAGACAAACTCTTTGTCGTGGTCACACTGGCCCTTGCCTAACTCAGGGCCTTCTTTTCCATTGTCCTTCTTTCAGTCATTCAACAAACCTTTCCCCAGCATCTGCTGTGTGCAAGATCATTTTCTAGGTGCTGGGAACACAATACAG
The DNA here is from genome assembly GCA_028646535.1 of Procyon lotor. NCBI lineage: Eukaryota > Metazoa > Chordata > Mammalia > Carnivora > Procyonidae > Procyon > Procyon lotor. The sequence goes on from JAQQSY010000102.1 coordinate 31,057, forward strand.
TTTCCAGAACTCATGAAGCTGATAATCGAGTGGGGGGGGGAGACAAACCATGGACAATAAACTTAATAAATGAAATATAGAGTAAATAAATCATGATGAGTGTTACAGTGAAAAGTATAGCCAAGAAGGAGCAGAGATTGGGGTAGGGTTGCAATTTTCATTAGAATGGGCAGGGAAGCCCTAAGTGAGAAAGTAAACGGATTATTCTGCCTGTTCTGTGACAAGGATAGACTGAAGGGATTGTGGAGGTGGAGACACTGATTGGGGGGTGACTGGGAAGATGGATTTGCCATTGGCTGTGATGGGAAGGGGGTGCAGATCAGGAGCTGAGCTTCGGACATGCTAAGTTTCCCCTGCCTGCTAATGAGGGAGCTGTTGTGTTGGGGTTGAGTATTTGTGGAGTCTGAAGTTCAGGAAGAGGAGACAGGGCTGGAGATACAAATGTGAGAGTCATCAGCCTGCGGAGGTTATTTTTAGCTATGAAAGTGGATAAGGAAGTGGATGTAAGGGGCACCAAGTGCTGAGCCCGGCTGGCTCTCCAACGTTAAGGAGGCTGGAGAGACGAGGACACAAAAGCACAGGAGACAGAGAAGGAGCCAATGAGGGGAGTGTGGGTCCTGGACGGTGTGCAAGGCAAGTGTGAAGGCATTTTGAGTAGGAGGCAATGATCGATAGTGTCCACGGAGGCCAATGGGCGGATTCAAATGAGAAATGAGAATCGATCCATGGGTTTAGCACAATGGAGGTCTTTGGTGATCCTTGCCAGAGCTGCTTTGAGCAGAGGGAGAAGCAGAGGCCCTTGGAGGGATTACTCCTGGTTCTCCTAAAGATTTTGGCTGTGAAAGGGAGAGGGGGAGAGATGGGCTGTTAGCTGGTGGGAAAAGTGGAGTTCAGGCGTTTTCTTTCTCAAAGAAAAGAGATCTGACAGCAGATTTTATGCTGATGGGAATAACCCAGTAGGAGGGAGAAACACAGAGATGCCAGAAAGGAGAGGGTTGGCAGGAGGGCTGGACCGGTGGACCGGAAGGGATGGTATTTGGTGCCAAGATGACACAGGTCATCGACAGCCACATGAGGAAAGGCGCTGCATGGTTACAAGGGCTGGATGGGGAGGAGGAGGGACAGAGGGAGAGGGAGAGAGAGAATCTTAAGCAGGCTCCACTCCCCGCGTGGAGCCCAACATGCAGGCCGATCTCAAGACCCTGAGATCATGACCTGAGCCGAAATCAAGAGCCGGAAGCTTAACCGACTGAGCCACCCAGGCGCCTCTCAAGGAAGGTTCTCGAACAACAAAGTCTAGTTCATTCAGCAATTATTTGTGGGATGCGTACTCTGGGTCAGGCTGGCCCCGGGGAATGCAGCTGCTAACGAGGCACGGCTGAGCGCCTGCTGTATTCGTACTTCAGGTCCAGCAGAGATGCCACACGTGCACAGGTGGGACTATTAGACCCGCCATCCCAAATGTCAGCCACTAGTGATGCTCCTTTCTTCCTCTCCCGCATCTCCCGCCACCTCATCTTCGTCTGGCTGGATTTTAAGTCTTTTGACTGCCCCTCTTTCCAGAACTCTCTTCACCCCACTCCCTGCCACGATCCTGTTCGCCCCCCCAAGGCCAGCACGCTATCTATCACTCGGGAAAGCAGAGTTCCAAAGAATCAAGATTGTATCAATGGGCCCGTCTCCGTGGCAACAGTCGTGAATGAGCCCAGCAAGGTAACCCTGGAGACGGCGGGAATGAGAAGTGGTCCGTTGCCACGGAGACGTGCTGAATGGAAAGGCCCCCACGAGCGGGGATACGTCACTGAGATAGAACAGTCGGCATGAAGTCGGTGTGCCTATTTTCAACTCGGAGTTACAAAAATACATTTTTTAAAAGCTCACGATCCACCTCGTTCCTCTTCTGTGCCTCCCACCCCTTCTTCACCCTTCATCCTACCACTCAACCCAGGCTCCCCAGGCCTCCTGCCAGCCCCTCGAGGACATGCTGGGGCCCGCAGCCTCGCCATGCGTCTCCCCCCTCACCCCCCAGGCCAAGTTGGGGCTCCTTGGACCAACTTCTGTCTGACCTTTTGAGACCGACAAGGTCCTCAGAAGCCGGGAGCTGGCAAAAAGAACATGGACCACATTTTGGGGGGCAAGAACAGGCCATAAACTGGACCACCTCAGCCCCCAGTGCCGCACTGGTTAGACCGGTTCTCCATCCGGGACCTGACCTCACAGCCCCTGCTGTGGTCACAGCCCCAGGTACCTCTGGTCACGTGGGCGATGTTGAACATGCCCTCAGCGCTGCATGGAAGAGATGATGAGAAACTCATCACTGTGTTTGCCTCTGTAGGGCGATTCTGAGCGACTTGGCAGTCAGCGTACAGGGAAGACTTACCTTCCCCAGTAAATGCACTATTCTTCCTGAATTGCATACTCTGTGTGTGCATGATCTTCCACAAAACCAGCGGAGAATGGTCATGGCCTTAGTCCATTCAGGCCGTTTCCCAGTCCATAGACTGGGTGACTGATAAAGAACAGAAACGTATTCTTCGCAGTTCTAGAGACTGGGAAGTCCAGGATCAAAAAAGCACTAGCAGATTCGGTGTCTGCTGAGAGCCCTCTCCCTACTTCACAAATGGGTCCCCTAAGGGTCTCTCCAGCCCCCGTGACCCGATCACCTCTCAAAGGCCCTGTCTCTAAATACCATCATACTGGGGGTTGGGATTTAGAAGCACCTAGGTGAGCAAAATATTTTCCTGCTGGGAAAAATGAGGCCCAGAGAAGTTAAGTGACTCACCCAAGTGGCAGAGCTGAGATTCAAAATCAGGCAGTCTGGGTTGCAGAACTTAGGCAGAAAAAAATAGACCGTGACCGGAGCTATGTGCATGGTGTGTGTGTGCGTGTGTGTGAGCTCACACACTCACATACTTATGTGCTGGAAGAGGAGAGCAGCAAAAGAAGAATTTACAGAAGATCAGCGGGGACCATGCCATGTTTTGAGGGGTTGGGACTTTAGCCTCAGAGCACAAGGGAGCCATGGAAGGATTCAGACAAGGGGCGGATGGGATCAGTTCCTTATTTAGAAGGGCTCCGCTGGCTGCGCTGTGATAGCCAGGATGCAGGTGTATGTGAAGGAGTCCCCCTGCCTGGATACAGGGATGTCTCCTCACCCTGTCTGCCCAGCACGGTATCAAGTTGAGCAGTCCCTCTTGGAGGTCAGACAGCGGATATGGAATATATCAGCCCCTTGTCCTGCTTGAACCCCAACCCCAAACTGAAAGAGGTCCTGAGCTAATGTAGGGATCCGTTTCCCTGCCTTGTAAAGCTATCTTGCTGGTGCGGGCAGTGAGAGAGGAAGGCAATGCAAATGAATCCTGACTCTGCCACCTCCTGCCTGGGTGACCTCGGCCAAGTCAGCCAGCCCTTCCGTGTCTCGGTTTCCTTATCTATAAAATGGGCCCAGTAATAGCCTCAGGGGGTTGCAAATGTTGTCAAATACGCAGAACATCATTATAACCGTGAGAATGAGGAGGATCCTGTTTCCAGACCACCTGGGCCCAAATCAGCTTCCTCTCTTGCAGGCTGTGTGACTCGAGGCAGGTTCCTGAACCTTTCTGGGCCTCATTGGTTTCATCTGTTCAGTGGGGATGATAATACTCTTCCTTCCTAGAGTTCTGAAGAGAATTAACTGGTATGATCCATGTGAAGCTCTTAGAAGAGGGCCCAGCTCCTTGTAAGTGTTCAGTAAATATTAGAGACTGTTCAGGACCGGAATAATAATGCCTTCGGATCACCTCCATCATCATCAGTGCGACTAAAGGCCTCTTTCCTGCCGCCCTGCCATGTCATTGGTTTTCTCAAATGGAATTCCACACATGTCCCCTAAGGGTGGCCACATTTAGCATCAGCAACCTGTCCCTGAGTACCGTTAGCTCATTTCTGGAAAGCACTTTGGAGCTGCATGCATTTTGCAGACTGGAAGGCTCCCTGGCTCGCACGATGTCGAAGCCAACATTAGATCCTTGTGCCGGGCAGGCAGGGGACAGGCAGGGGAGACTGTCTTGCTTTCTCCCCCTGACCGCCTCTGCTTTGCTCTGGGCCATTTCCTGTCCTGTTTGAGGCAAGCGGGGCCCCTTTCTGCTTTCCGCTTTCTTGAGAGAGGGCATCCTCCTGATGGAAGCCCTAGAAGCTCACGTCTGGCACCATCATTTCAGCACCGAGACGCTCGTCCTCAAAATCAGCGAGAATCATCAGAAGGCCACTGCCAGCTCATTAGGCCCCAGCACGTGTTTCTGCAGGTGGCTCTGCCCTCAGGTGGCCTGGCCATTCTCCCGAGCTTGAGGCAGGAACTGGGATCATTACTTCTTTCATAGACACATATATAGTACTTACTGTAAGCCTCACCGTGTGTGTGTAAATAAATGTGTGTGTGCTTGTAAAGCTCTCCTGAGCACTTTGCAAATATCAACATATTTCATCCTCCCAAAAACCCATTTGGTGGATGGGAAGACTGAGGCACACAGAGGTTAAGTTATCCTCCCCCTCCACGCTCACACAGCTGGTGAGTGAAGGGACCAGGATTGATCACATGTACCTCCCCACACTTACAACAGTCCCCAGGCACAATTCTGTGCCTCACCATGTTCACACACAATTCACAACATGGTGTCTATTTTTCAAAAAGACTAAATGAACAGCTTTGCTTTAGGATCTCCCTCAGCTTGTCCAGGATATGTCAACTCTATGTGTGGGCTAGAACAAAACGAATTCCAGAAGACCTAGACCCAAGGATAGACAGCCTGGGCTCAAATCCGGGCCCTCCCATTTCCCTCCTGAGTGCCTTCTCTGAACTTACTGTTTTATCTGTAAAGCGGCAATATTATAGTCTCTACTTTCCTGAACTGGTGTGAATCTTCAGGTGGCCAGTGGAATGGGGTCATAAAGTTCAACATAAAGTTCTTAGGGCTTTCAGGACACAGAGCAAGCACTTGACTCAAATCAATCCCTCCCTCTCTGTTTACCTATCCATTGATTTACTGAGCAGCTACTATGTACCAGGCACTGTTCTGGGTGATGGGGAGACCTGTGACCTTATGATCTAGCAGGGTGGAGGTCACAAACAATAACGGTGTGCTAGAAGCTGAAGGGTACCATGGGAAAATGGTACAGTTGGGTAAGGAGGTTGGCAGTGTTGTGTGGGGGGTGCAGGATGCTGTATTCAATGGGGTGTTTAGAGTAGGCATTACTGGGAAGGTGACATTTGAGCATTTGAGCGGACCGAGGTGTTGGCACATATTGCTACCATTTGGAGGCACTAATATGAGTTGGAATTTAATGTGGAGCAAGTTTCACTCATTCCCTTATTGACTGGTTGATTGATTGAGAGCACGTGCATGTGTGAGTTGGGGTAGATACAGAGGGAGAAGGAGAGACTCTTTCGACAGCAGACTCCATGCTGATCACAGAGCCCGGTGCTTGGCTCAGTCTCATGACCCTGAGATCATGACCTGAGCCAAAACCAAGAGTCAGACATTCAACCAACTGAACCACCCCGGTGCGCCCTCACTTACCCCTTTTAATTGGCCTGAGATCCAAAAATTCGGCTAAGGAGCCAGATCTCTTGGGTTCCTTCTTGTTCCTGCGTCTCACAGATCTTTATTAAGATCCTGGCCTGGGGAACCCTCCTCCTTCTCCACCCCCACTGGGAGAAGGGGCTTTCTCCCCTGCCTATCTGCCAGATGGTGGGGAAGGTATGAAACTAAGAGTTCAGAGTCATCTCAAGATGACTCCGATGGTGTTGTTGGAGAGTGTCATGACCCTCAAGCTGGTCCGATGGTGAAGAGGCGGTGATATTTGCTCGCAGGGAGAACAAGAGCCATGCTGAGGGAAGAGATTGTGTTAGTTGACACTAGCTGCGATAACATATAAAACCAAAAGTCTCCAGCTTAAGAAAATACATGAGAGAAAAATGAACTTCCTCTCAAGTGCAACTGGTAAGGGATGGGATAGGGTGGAGGGGTAGGTGAGAAAGTATGGCTCCACACAGTCACTCAGGGATGTGGGGTGGTTGAGGCTCTGCCTTTTTCAACATGTAATTTCCAGTATTGCTCTAAGAGTTGGCTCCCAGCTAGCAGGTTGGGGGGAAAAGGAGAATGCAGTGAGAGGTATCTGTGGGCTTGACCAGGAAGTGATGAACCTCCCTTCTGACCCCATGCCATTGGCCAGAATTTAGTCACATGGCCCGGCCCTACCTAGAAGCAAGGGAGACTGGGATATGTAGTTCCTGATCTGACAGCCATTTCCCAGCCACCCCATGGAAGGAGAATGTGAATCTTCACACAGCACTCCATGCTTGTACTATGTTTGTACCAGGAATTCAGGCCACTTCCCACCCACTTTCCAACTCTCTATGTACCAGGCACTGTTCTAAGTAATTTGCACACATCGACTCATTTCGTGCAACAGCCCTATTCAGTGGGCACTATTATTAGCCACCATCAACTTACAGGTGATAAAACTGAAGCCCAGAATAGTTACATAACCTACCCAAGATCACATAGCTAGGAAGTGGCAGAGTTGGAATTGGAAGCCAGGCAGTCTGGCTACAGCGCCTCAAGCTTAGCATAAATTCATTGTAGGTACAAGGAGGCTGAGGGACCCAAAAGACATAATCTGCTCTTTCGTCACTAAGAAATTGGCCACTCGTGAAAATGAGTTCTGACTCAAAAAAATCTCACTCCAGGGCAACCATAGCCCACTGGGTCCACATCCTTCTTAATCACCTGATTAAGATCAGATTAGATCAGAGTTTCTCAGCCACCTCACTTTTGACATTTGGGGCCAGATCATTCTTTGTGTTCTGTGCATTGTAGGATCCCTGGCCGCAACCCATTACATGCCTGTAAGCACCACCCCCACCCGTCATGATAATCGAAGATGTCTCCAGACGTTTCCGTATGTCCCCTGGAAGATGAAATTACCCCTGGTTGAGAACCACTGCTCTAGATCGTTAAATATTATCCTGCAATGTAGTGTAAGTTCAAGGCAGACTGACTTTGAAATTCCCACCTTGTAAAAAAAAAAAAAAAAAGTAGGGTTTCAGGACCTGGATGGCATTCATCTGGTTAAAAATTGACAAGGACAGGAGCACCTGGGTGGCTCAGTGGGTTAAAGCCTTTGCCTTCAGCTCAGGTCCTGATCCCAGGATCCTGGGATCAAGCCCCACATCGGACTCTCTGCTCAGCGGGGAGCCTGCTTTCCCTGCTCTCTCTGCCTGCCTCTCTGCCTACTTGTGATCTCTCTCCTCTCTGTCAAATAAATAAATAAAATATTTTTAAAAAAAAAATTGACAAGGACAAAGACACCACATGCTCCATAAAAGAGAATGGTTTGAGTATCAAAGGATCAAGACAGGGGTGATTGGTGAAACCCTTTGAGAATTTGAAAATAAAAATAATCCTCCTGAAAATTCATGATGCAGAAGTCAAAAATGAAGTGTGGGATGCTGGTGCTACGAATTTCCTTTTGTGGAGGAAATTGCACGTGTGCGCACACAGTACGTCCTTGCTTGGGTATGTGCTTCAGGTGCTGTGCCTCCTGCTGACCTTAGGGGTGAGGCAGGAATTCCTGGGTTAAGTTTTTGGTTTTTTTTTTAATGAATATTATCACTGCTAATTTGTAGTGGGTACTTCATCTTCACTACACCGTGAGTAGGTGCTCTCACTATCCCCATTTCGCGGCAGAGGAAACTGAGGCTCAGAAAGACAGACTAACTCTCCCAGGGCCCAGCCTGGCTCCAGGTGTCTTGCCTTCAGCTAGTAGGCTCCATGGCCACCCTGATCCTGAGGGGCCCCCACTTCTGGAATCTTCCATTTGCTCCCGCTGGTCCTTCACCATTGACAGAGGCGACATGGCTTCCCCACTCTTCCATTAGCTTGGGAGACGTGATCATGGTGTGTGAATTCACAGGGGAGCTTGGGGTTTTGTGGGAAAAATGAAGCAGAAAGATGGAGACTTGCGGTGAGTGGTGAGGAACCTGCCTTTGCCGGAAGGAAGTAAGGAAGAAGATTGTTGGGGTGCGTGTAAAACTCAGGGTACCATGAGTCTGTGTAAAACAAGAAATAGGGGCGGGCTCACTAGGGGGTTTGGCCGATGCCTTGGAACAGGAACTTGAGAACTTGTTTTCTGCTAAGACAAAGAATGAAGTGACTCAGGTCTGCCCTGCTCCTGCTTCTCCCAAACCCTGCATCTCTTCTGCTTTTTTCCCCTTCTCACTTTTGGATCCGGACTTCTGCTGACTCATCTCTCTGAGCAAGGAAGGAGGGAGGAAGTTAGAATTGTTCATTGACCGTTTTCTTTCTTCAGTGACTCAGCTGTGATTCACATTTTAATTAATGGGGGAGAAAAATCTGATCAGCCGAAGGCATGTGTCCAATCACCCATACCTCCAGGCTGGTTGTCCTAAGAAGAATACCTCCCAAATGTAGGTAGCCCTGAATTAAACTATGGCTCGTGTCCTCCATTAGTCCTGAGGACTCCTCCGGGTTCTCCCAAGTTCTGGGGCCCCCTGATCCAGAGGCAGCTTCTCCAAGCTCCGAAACAGCAAGTCTGATTCCCGCAGAGTTAGTCTGAGGTCAGGATGAGAAATGGAGTCTCGAGCCCTCCTGGGACAGTAGAAGGATCATGGGAGTGGAATAGCATTTCCTGAGTTGGTCTTTGGCTATAATCCCAGGCTCCAGCCCTGCCTCTCCCCTCCCCCATCCCCACCTCAGGGCCTGAAATTTGTTAGACCTGATGGCAGCGACAGTTTCAGAGTCTGGTTTGCCCAGAGAACAAGAAATGTCCAAATCATCGTGACCACTACTTCCTGAGGGCTTACTATGCGTCGGGCGGTGTGCTCAGCACTTTTCATGAATGGTCACGTCGAATCCTCCCACTGTCCACAAAGAGAAAAGGCTTTTATAGAGTTCTCCCCCCTATGAGGAAACTGAGGCTTGGGAATTTGCCCAAAGTAGACAGTTAGTAAATAATCGGTCAGGATACAAACCCAGCCCCTTCCCACCTGAGAGCCAGAGAGCACATCTGCTCTACCCTTCTGCCTTCCACTCAGCTGAAAAAAATTGAAGCTGACAGCTCAGTCAACAAGTACCTACTTTCTGAGACCTACCATGTGCTAAGGATCCAGCAGGAAACAAGAAACAGATCTGTGGCCTCACAGGGCTGACATTTTAGCTGCACGAGTGTATTAGTCCCTGTGTGTTAGATAAGTTAAGATACTGATACGTGTATTGGATAAGGGCTTGCTACTGTCGCAAAGAACTCCCAAGATGTATAAGAACTCAAACACAATAGAATTTAGTTCTTGCACACACACAAAGTCCCAAATACATATTCGTAAAGAGTGGGCAGCTCTCCTCCAAGCAGGGAGGCAGAAACCCAGGCTCCTGCCATATTGTTGCTCCTTATCTTCAACCCGGGGCTTCCCAGGTCCCTGCGCCTCTTGGTATGAAGCCACAGAAGGGAAGAGAATGGAGGAGGGCACCCAGGACATGCTTCTGGACCATGGCTTCTTCTCTCTTTTCATTGGCCAGAACTTAGTCACTGAGCAGCTCTACCAGCAGGGCTAGGCTATGCAGTGCAGCTGAGTGGGAAGAAGAAACCGAGAACAATGGAAACTGAGGTCCACATCTTCCTGGATCTTCCCCTGAGGAGTCCTACCTTAGGAGGATTTCAGAACACTCAGATGGGCATTCTTCATGGATCATCCGTTCTTCCCACCTTTTATTGGTCAAGTTCTCCACAGGAAACAGAATTCACCCACCAAATGGTTTCAGATGAAGAGTGGTCATGAAGAAACTCCTTAAAGAAGTGGGGGCAGAGGTGCCTGGGTGGCCGAGTGGGTTAAAGCCTCTGCCTTCAGCTCAGGTCATGATCTCAGGGTCCTGGGATCGAGCCCCGCATCGGGCTCTCTGCTCAGCAGGGAGCCTGCTTCCCGCCCCCCCTGCCTGCCTCTCTGCCTACTTGGGATCTTTCTCTCTGCCAAATAAATAAATAAAATATTTAAAAGAAAAAAAGGTGGGGGCAGATAAAGGAAACCAGGGATGTTGAGATCCCCATGAGGGAAGCCATTGCTATCCTAACACTTTTGGAACTCAGCCAAGGCAGGGCCACACAGAAAGAACTAGGCTCAGAACCAGGGAGAGAGGGTGGAAGCAATATTCCACCCTCTCTCCTTCACCTTCTGCTGGTTACTCCCATTGGCCAAACCCAGCCAGGAACAGAGCAAAGCATTCTGGGAGATGTAGTCCACAGGAGTTAACCATACAGGGCATAGTGCAAGCTGGAGAACGGACCTGGGGGGCAAATGGTATAAAATATGAATGCAAATTAATTAAGATTAGCTCAAATGAAAAATTCAGTTGCTCAGCCACATTTTAAGTGCTCACTAGCCACATGTGGCTGTTGGCTGCCATATTGGACAGCTCAAAATAAAACATTTCCACCATCATGGCAAGGGTCCGATGTTCCCTGAGCCCCTGCAGATTATGGGGTGGAAGAGAAAAGAGTCAGGGGTGAGGCTGGACAGTGAAGGAGGCAGTTCTGAAGGCAGGCAGAGCTGCGGGTCCATGGCGAGGAGGTTCCCTGAATAAAGGAGCAGAGGCAGAAGCAGGGAGGTTGAGTGAGCTTCTTGCCTGGCTAGAGAGAGGCTTACCCCATGCAGCAGAAAAGAGAAGGCTTCAGTCCAAGGTCGGCTCTGACACTTAGTGGTGTATGAACTCAGATAAGACACTTGACCTCTTAGAACCTTGGTTTGCTCATCATTGAAATGGGTGTCCGCCCACCTGCCATGATGACGATGGCCATGAACAGGGCTATGGAGAAGTAGGACCGTATAAGGCGTTAGCTGTTGACGTGTTGGAAAATGATCACTGAGGTCAGAATGGCCTCGAATGGACCAGTGAGGAAGGTTCCTTTCTTTTCCGCACAGTGGCTGTTACTCAGATCTTCAGTATCCCTCAACATGTCTTCATCTTTAGTCACTACCTTATTAAATTCACCCCACATCTGCTTCCAATCTTTCCCTGAATCCTTGAGATCTTGCCAACTTTTATGAACTCACTTCCTTTCAATTTCCTCGGGATCGTTATCTTTTCTTTTCTTCTCCTCTGTCTTAGAGAAACCCATGGCCCTTTACTTTTCCAAGCCTGGGGAGTGTTGCAGAGTAATTAGAAGTGTATGGGAGGTGGGACCAAAATCCAGCTTGGCCATGTACCAGCTTTGTGGACTTGGAGCAATGACTCAACCTCTCTGATCTGGAAAGTAAAAGGAATGACAGGCCCCGCTTCATAGGGTCGTCACGGGATTGATTAAAACAATGCACGCTGCCTGGCCCCCAGCAAGCACTCTGTATATGTTACCTTCCTTGTATTTCTGCTTTTTCAGCTTTCTAGTGAAGTAGAACATACACCAGAAGAGCACACATCGCAGGTACAGCCTGAGTGATTTTCCAAAACTGAACACGCTCCTGTAACCAGCACCCAAATCAAACAACAGAATATCCCCAACATCCAGAAACCCTCTCATTCCCCTCCAGTCACCGGTCACCCCACCCTGACATAGGACAGTATGGAATAATCTCATGTATTCTTGAATTGTAAACACGCAGGATCACAGGGCACACTCTCTCGTTGGCTTCCCTCCCTTGCTGTTGTGTGTGTGAGATCCGCCCGTGTGGTTGCCAGAGCGGCGCGGCGTTCAATGTCATGGCCGCGAGTGCTGCGTGGGGGATGGGCATTTAGGTGCCCTGAGCTTTGCAGCTATTACGGAGAACTGTCCACGCTCTCATGCTTGTCTTTGGTGGGAGGTGTTCCCGGGACTGGGGTTTCTGGGTCATCGGGAGGAGTCCTTTAGCTCTGGTGGAAACGGCCCTAACAGTTCTGTGCCGTGGTGGGACCGGCCTCAGCTCCCACTAGCTGTGGGGCAAGAATTGAGCTTTTGTTTTTATTTGGACCTGGGAGTGCCTCTCCCTCAGGAGGTGCTCGCTTAATGTCTGGGAATTAAATTGAAAGCGCGCTTGTCCATTTCCTCGAGAGCTTTACTCCATCAAACGTCTCGTTTGGACCTTCAGGCTCTCCTTGCGCACTGACTTGGAACGATTTGCTTGTGAACTTGCACGATCCCCTCCAAGTGGAAGACTCCCGGCCCCCTTGAGTCACCACGTTCTCTTCCCCGCTCTCATTCCAGTGTCCCAGGGACAAATCTCCCTTCCACGCCTCCTCTAGCCTTGCGATCAGCGAGCCATCGCGACAGTGCCCTTCAGCAGGCTGGTGAGCTGCCGATTCCCCGAACCCCAGTGTCTCGGCTCCGCCTCGATCCCCTTCTCCTCCCCAGCAAACTCACCCCTCTGGAGGGCCCATCTTTTCCGGAATCACTTACCTCTTTCCTTCTGGGGTTTTTACATCTGTTCCTGCTTTTTATTTAAGAAAACACTGCACATTAAGAGAGCTTCAGGAATCACCCAAAATAGAAACGTGTCCTTTTGTGTAATCCTCTACTTTAAAAGACAAATAAGTGGAAGACCGGCTCCGTGTGGAGATTAAGGTGCTCGAGAGGACCTTCATCAGTGGTCAGAGCTCTCCCTTCACGAAAGAAAACACAGGAGAATATTTATGTGGCCCGGGGTAGGGGAAGGGCTTCTTAACAGAACTTTAAAAGCACGAATTCTAGGGGTGCCTGGGTGGCTCAGGTCATGATCTCAGGGTCCTGGGATCAAGCCCCACATCGGGCTCTCGGCTTGGCTGGGAGCCTGGTTCCTTCTCTCTCTGCCTGCCTCTCTGCCTACTTGTGATCTCTCTCTGTCTGTCAAATTAATAAATAAAGTCTTTTTTTAAAAAGCACAAATTCTAAGGCAAAATAATACTAATAATAATGGATTAGATGAAAACTAATGTTCTGTTCGAATAAAGACATCATGGGCCAGTTCAGGAACCAAACTGTCCACATCCCAATCTTGCTTTCCCGTTTCCTGTGAATCCATGGGTAAGTTACTCAACCTCTCTGTGCCTCCATTTCCTCATCAGTAAAATGGAAAGAACAGTATCTACCTACGGGGTTGTTAGGAGTTTTAAGTGAATTAATATTTCTAATTCCTATAGAATAGCCCCTGGTGCATGGGAAGAGCTAAAGTAGAATTTGTAAATACTGCCTAGGATGATGGAAAAATAACTGACCAGAGATTACTATCTTACTGCTGTCTATTACATTACCCCTTAGCCCTGTACGATTGTTTTCAATGTAAATGAATTAAAAGTAAACACAGTTTAAAATTCAGCTCCTCTCTCCCACCGGCCACATTTCCAGTGTCCGAAGCCACATGTGGCCAATGGCTGCCATATTGGGCAGCACTGATTAAGACTATACAAGGCAGTGTCTGCAAGTCAACAAGAATAATGCATAACCCCAATAGGAAAACAGGCAAAGACTGGGATCAGGGAGATTAGGGAAGAGAAGTCTGAAAAGCTAATCAGTATATGACGTGGCACTCAAAATCATTTGTAATCAGAATGATGAAAATTAAAACAGTGAGCGTTTCTGTATGCCTCTCGTAGTGGGAAAAATCAGCACGGTGGGTAAGCCAAGGGTCAGCAGAATGTGTAGACCGAGGAGTCTCCTGCCTCGCTGCTGGGGGGTATGGCCTGGGCGTGGGGGCTCCATGGGGAAGGTCATCAGCAGTGCTAAGCTGGGTTAAGTCAGACTCACCAGGAGTTACGCCACCAGACATCCACCCCAGGGAGCTTTTTGCCGGGGCTCTAAGGGGTGGTGCAAGAATGTTCACTACAGTAGCATCTGGGAGGGGGAGCTGGAGGCCGCCTGGTGTCCATCCCTGGAGAAGGGAGATGTGGTAGATACACCTGTGGAGAGCCCCAGGCCCAGTGAAAGCTCCAGATGGCACATCCAAGAGACCACCCAGGATAGGGCTTAAAAACATGGTTCTGGGTGAAAACAGAATATGCTTTCACTTCGTGCCGTCAATGTAAGTTAAAAATACAGGCACTCAAAATAAAGCACATGTTTTGCAAGAATGCACTCCAATAAGACCAAATTAAACATTATATTGGTTGTCTCTCAGGGGAGACGAGTGAAAGTAGGGCTTGGGGATAAGAGGGAAGGAAGGAATGAATGATTGAATGAGCAGAGAGGGGCATCGCACAGACCGAGGGGGGAAGGTGCCATGAACCAAGGAAAACGACTCTCCGAAGATTTTTTAAAAAGGAATTTTAGAAATACTTTTCCCAAGAGGAGGTAAAAGCCAAGTGATATAAAAATAAACTTGGAGAGGATTTGCACAATCTATGAATGGCAAGGATATAGACTGCATGAGATGCAGTTATGATTCGAAGTGCCCATCTCAGGAAGATCTGACCCCGTCAGTCTTGGCAGGTGCTTCTTCTAACCTGAGGTCAGGGGGCCAGAGCAGCCCGTGTTGTCTCTTCTGCTTTCTAACTGTACCAACGCCTCCTTGTCCCTCTCCTGCCCTCTGTCCCTCCCTCTCAGCCAGTAACCTCACCCTTTACCATGAGGTCTCTGCAGCCCCAGGGCCTTTGCACATATTTCCCTCCTTACCCACCTGGCACATAGTAGTTGCTCCTCCACAAATATTTATTGATATCCTGACTTCCAACCAGCAGAGAAAAATCTAGCTCCTTTCTATACCTGGGTTAGTGGAGGCATGAACTTGGCTAAAGTTCAGGAGCTGGGCACCACATGTTAGCTGTGTGATTATGGGCAAGTAGCTCACCCACCGGGTCTGTTTCCCTGTCAATGAAATGAGAGTAGAACACTCACCCGGTAAAGATTCTGGGACATAAAATGGGATCTGAGTATGTAAAGCAGGAAGCGTACAACCTGACAAAGGGAAAAAACTCAACGACTTGCCTTTATCGCTGGGTTCTGGTATAACTTGGCCACAAGTAACACAAGAAGAAAAATGATGGTGGTGAAGAAAAAAGCAAACATTTATAGAGGGCTCACTAAATTCCAAGCGCAGTTCCAAGCATCTTGCGTAAACCCCCCACCTATTGGGGTAAGTACGATTGTCATCCCCATTTAATTCTTCAGGAAACTAAGGAAGAGAAAAGTTGAGTGACTTGCCCAAGGTCACACAGCTAGTGATTAGAGGGATGGGGATTTGAACCTCAGCTGCCTGGTTTTTATCCACTAGAAAGGATGCTCACTAACCACATTACAAGAAGTCTGGAGGCTGGTGGCTCCATAGCTTAGCAGTGTCCCCAAGGAATCCTTCCTGTCTTTCCACTCTGTCATCTCCATTGTAAGGACTTTCCCGGTAACCATCACCACTCATGGTCCCAAGATGGCCACCTTGTTCCAAGATGTTTACACATAAGTATTGGGCCAAAGAAGAGGAGGGGTTGACTCCTGCCATGTTACTCCTCTCGGGGGAGGGAAACTCTTTCCCAGAAGCCTCCAGCAGGCTTTCACTGAGGTCCTGTTAGACACATGACCCAGTCATGTGACCAGAGCTCCCATCAAAGGGAATCTTGGGGAAAAGAGACTATTGGGCATTTTCTGACTCTTTGATGGAAGACATACTCCACTGGCAAGGGAGGGGGTAGGATTGACTCTTGGATAAACAACCATCAGAATCTTCCATCGTTCTTTTTCTAGTCTAGGGAAGTCCTGGGTTCTACCCAGCCTTCCATCTCTTTTAGAGTATATCCTATTAGTTTTTGCTAGGCTTTCTTACGTTTAACTTATTGTTTATTCAACAAGCATTTATTGAGCACCTACTATATGCCAGGCACAGTTTTAGGTACCAGGGATACAGCTGTGAACAGAACAGATAAAAACTCCTGCCTTGGTGGGGTGGATACGCAAGAGCAGCGCCATCCAGTGGAACTTTTCTACGATGATGGAAATCCAACCGCCCACATGCGGTTATGGAGTACTTGAAATATGTGTAATGCAACTGAGAGACTGAATGTCTAAATTAATTTAATTTAATTATATATTTAAACAGCTACATGTAAGTGCAACTAATGCGACTGAGGAACTAAACGTCTGATTTAACTTAAATTAAATCAAGGGTATATTTAAATAGCTGTGTGTGGCTAGTGGTTACCATATCGGGCAGCTGAGCTCTAAAGGCCAAGGGATACATTATCGACTTCTGTCTCTGGACACATCAACGTATTTAGCGTCTCCCACCCTGAAAATCCTCCTTTCTCATATCCAGGCTCTTGTTTCTGGTTCATCTTCTCTTGTTCTCTCTGCCATCAGCCACAGCAAGACTCCCTTGTGACCTGATGCTGCCCATCCTTGCACCTGACTCATCCATAGGCTTCCCAGGAGACCAGTGGCTTCTTTGCCTTTACCAAAACACTTTTGAACTTGACCCCCAGGGCTGACTCTCTCTGCCAGCTCTCCTGCTACCTCCGTGACTTCCTCTTTTTCACCTTCCTCAACACCTTCTCTTAAAATGTTGCTCTTCCCCAACATTCCACTGGGGACCCTTGGCTTTTTTTCACTTGCCCCATCTGTCCTAGGCTATCTGGTCTACCATAACCCTGTTTTCCACCACTCTTTTCTCACTTACCAGATTTTTACTGAGTCCCTGCTAGGCCACAAACAGTGCACAGGTACTACAAAAGAAAAAAAAAATCTTTGTCTTCGTGGTGCTCACCTTTTAAAAGAAGGGGGTGAATAATAAATACAACTTAATAAGCTATATAATCCTGGAGAGTGAAGGATCTCCTTAGCTAGAGGAGCCAGGGAAATCCTCTCTGAGAAGGCAAAATGTGGGCTCTGAAGAGGGCCAGCAAGACAAAGAGGGAGACAGTTGAGGGGAGAGGCGCGTGCAGTAGAAGAAATGCCCCATATAATATTCCCATGGCAGGAAGGAGCTTTTCCCATTGGAGAAACAAAGACCACAGCGGCCAGAATGTGGTGGGACAGGGCAGTCCGTGGGGGTCAAGTCATGCAAGGTCATGTGGTGATGGTAGATTTTGGGTTTTATTCTAACCCTGATGGAAGCCAATGGAAGGTTTTAACAAGAGAGTTCAGAAAACCGGCATCTCAAACTCAACAGGTCGACAGCCCAGTCTTGATCTTTCTCCGCACCTACCCCTTTCCTATTTCAATTTACGGAGACCCCGTCCTTCAGATAGTTCAGACCAAAACCCTGCAGGCATCTTCGACTCTTCTGGCTCCCATCCCACCACGCTTCATCTTCCCATGGGAAGCCCTAGTGGCTGCCATATTGTTCTCCATAGCACTTCCCACCGTCTAACATAGCATGTTTTCCCATGGTCTCTTGGTGCATGGCAGTGTCCTCAGGCACCTATAGTAGGTGCTCAATAAACCCTCATTGAATAAGTGAACGGCTGTTGCTTAGTGGCTCGTTCGGAACCAGGAGGCCAACCTTCCTTTCTGCCTTTCCCACCATGGCCTCCACCCCATCCGACGAGCCATGTGAGGTGGAAAACTCGTGCTCTGGAGTCCCGGGGTCCTGCCTTTGAGTTCTTGCTCAGTGACGTGGACCTCCGTGCATTAGTAACTTCTCCGGGCTCTGGTTTCCTCTGGAAAATGGGACTCATCCTGCAGACTGCTGGGATGCAGGGAGGATTTGATGAGCCCAGGCAAGCTCCCTGATGCCCAGCAATCAATGGCAGCTATATTTAAATTGGGGCCTCCTTTGTACTCCCACTGCCTTTGTCCTAGTTCCAGCCCTCATTACGCTGGCCTGCTCTCACCGCTCCCTCCTCGCTCTGCCTCCATCACTGCCCATCTGTCCTGTCAGCTGTCAGCCTTGTCTTCACCACGCCAACCCTAATCACATCCCTCCCCTGCTCCGAAACCTTACATGACTCCCACTGTCCACAGGAGAAGACCCACCTCCTCAGCCTCCAGTTCACAGCCTCCAACACCAGCCCACCCTGAACGAGGCTTCTGTCTCCGTGGGGCTTTCTTGGCCACAGAAGCCTCCCCCACCCTCACCCTGTCCCATCCCCTCTTAATTTCTTCTCATCCTTCCAGGGTGGCAGATGAAAAATAGTACATGTTAGGTGCCGGTTAAGATTGCGCTGGGCCAGGGGGAGGTTGGATTATCTGCATTTCTGAGGCTTAAACACGTTAGGACAAAGGCCACACAATGAGAAAACGCAGGGCCAGGGTTTAACTCTAGATCTGAGATTTTGCGCTGCCACCTCCTTGAACTTGGGCTCCACGGTGATGCTGTCCCCAGCTCCTCCTGTCCCCAGCTCCTCATGCTCCTGCAGCCTGCGGCCACAGGGACTCAAGCTGAAACCTCACCCACTTGGGAGGTCACCGGAGGGTGGGGTCAAGTTCATGTCAGTGCCGCCACTGCGTCCAGCGCAGCCTGGCCCGGACCTGCCATGGTTCACTTGGAAGTGTGGTGGCTCCTTCCCCCACCTCTCAACTTCTGGCTTTGCTCCACTGGGGAAGGGGGGGGGGCTTCTGGTAATACAGGTCACACGCCATCCCTCCAGTGCTCAGAACCCTCCATGGCTCCCACGTCACTCAGAGAAGGAACCAGAGTCCGCACCACGGCCCTCAGGGCCCCGCATGATCCGTCCATCACCACCCCGCCCTCACCGCCTCCCGCTATCTCCCCGGCTGGCTTGGCTCCCGCCACACGGGCCTCCTCACGCTCCCTCAGCTGCACACCAAGCAGAGCCGCACTCATTGTTTGCTTTAGTTTACTGCGGGTTTTTTGGGTTGTTTTTTTTT
>JAQQSY010000103.1:0-48866 GCA_028646535.1 Procyon lotor
AACAGACATTGCTCCAAAGAACAAGATGTCACTTCACGCCTGTTAAGTTGGTCACTGTCAAAAAAACAAAAACAAACTAAAAAACAAAAAAACCCAGAGAACAACAAGTGTTAATGAGGATATGGAGAAACTAGGAGCTTTGTACACTGCTGGTGGGAATGGAAAATGGTGCAGCTGCTATGGAAAACACTTACGGCGGTTCCTCAAAAAACGAGAATTAGAATTACCACAGGATCCAGCAATCGGTCTTCTGAGTACATGGTAAAAAACTGAAAATGGGATCTTGAAGTGCTATGTGCAGCACACCCGTTTTCACTGCAGCCAAGAGGTAGAAGCAACCTAAGTGACTCCTGACAGATGTACAGAGCAGGAAAATGTGGTCGTCTATACATACAAGGAAATATTATCCAGCCTTAAAAAAGAAGGAAATCCTGTCAATAGTCCAGAAAACAGATGAACTTTGGAGACAATTCTGCTACGTGAAATCATTCAGTCATGAAAGACACATGTTGCGTGATTCTCCCTGCATGAGATACCTAAAGTAGTCAAACTCTAAGAAACAGAAGATAGAGTGATGCTTGTCAGAAGCTACAGGGAGAAGGAGAGGATTGTTCAGTGGGTAGAGAATTTCCCATTCATGAGATGGAAAAGTTTTAGAGATCTAAATGGGCATATGGTTAACACTACCGTACTACATGCTTCGAGATGGTTATCATGGTAATTTTATGTTATATCGGGTTTTTTGACCCCTCCTCCCCACACAAGAGCAAGGTGGAAAAGGGTAGAAAGAAAAGTAAGGTGAAAAAAAAGTAGAGAAGAAAAAGAAGCTTCTGACAATAAATAAAAATGGTTATAAACATGCCTAACAATTCAAATATATCAATAATCACTCCAAATGTGAATAGTCTATATATATATATACCAATTAAAAGACAGAGACTCTCAGAGTAATAATAATAAATAATAATAAAAAGAGACCAACTATGTTTACAAAAAACCTACTTTTTTAAAGAAGATTTTATTTATTTATTTATTTATTCATTCATTCATTCATTCATTTACAGACACAGAAAGAGAGATCACAAGTAGGCAGAGAGGCAGGCAGAGAGAGAGAGAGGGAAGCAGACTCCCTGCTGAGCAGAGAGTCTGATGCGGGGCTTGATCCCAGGACCCTGAAATCATGACCTGAGCCCAAGGCAGAGGCTTAACCCACTGAGCCACCCAGGCACCCCTACAAAAAACCCACTTTAAATATAAAAACTGATAAGTAAAGCAAAGGGATAAATAAAGATAAACCATGTTAACACTAATCAAATAAATTTGGGATATTACTTTCAGACAGAGTATAACTGAGAAAAAGGAAAATTATTACGCATAATGAGGCACCTAATGAGAAGGTCAAGGGATACCAGGATAGAATACAGAATGTGACAAAATTATTATAAATATGACAAATACATGACACAAGGTCACTGAATGGGGTAAGGGATCAAGGCACTAATCCATGTTAAGTCTGAAAATGAGTGAAGTGTGTAAAACAGAAGGCAAAAGAAATTTCACATAAGAACAGTCCTCTAGATGATAAAGCTCTTTCCCATGGCACAATAGGTGAACAATTCTAAAACAGACATTCATAAATAGTAGAATACGAACAGACAAGAAAATGCATGGTGGATGGTGGAAGCCAGGTTTCTCTCTGTTGGAATGGAAGTTACAGATAAAGAAGAAAGGGAAACTAGAAAGATTTATATGTTAATTTGTGTTTGAACTTGTGTTTAGTTTAAAACAGATAGTTACATATAGAATATATATTATAGGTATGTGTATATACATTGGCTAATATACAGTCATACATTTCCGTCACGTGAGAAGACCCCAAAAGCAACAATACCCCAGTAGCAGTTAGTACACCTAAGAACGCAGTTCTCGGTTTCTAAACCATTCTCAAATAAAAGAACCAGGGCTCCTTGGAAAAATGCCTGATTCTAGGACGTAGGCAATAAATATGTAAGAGGAGCCTGGAGCATGTTTTAGTGACAGAAATTAAGAAAATTCCTAAAGGAAAACAGACACGCACACACAAGATGAAGGTATGTCAAGAGGACATACAGGCCTATGAAAGAGTTGCTGTTGGTCAAAGCTGGGCAGAAGAACTAATCTGGGCAACAAACTAAATAAAATAGTATTGTGTTATAATCCAATGTATAAACAAACATAAAATATTGAATGATAACTGGGGAGAAGAAACAAATCTGTCATGCAGAAGAGTTCCAAATAATTGATGCAGATATTCTCAAAGAAAGAATATCTGCACTCCTTAAATATGGACCACACATGGCAACCTCCTTTCAAAGACAACAATATGGAAAGAGATGGTAAAAAAAGTCTTTACACTGGAGCAATCTGATAAAAACTACAAATATGACTTTGATAAGTGGTAAGACAAATCTTAAAACAAACTTTGATGATTTGGCTTGAGGTATTGTTGCTTTTGGGTCTTCTCACTCCCATAGCCAGGTAGAGCTAAGGGGGCAAGGCAACTAAATGAAATGTAGGATCTTGGCACAACAAAAGGACAGCAGGGAAAAAGTGAAGATAACTGAAAAAAATGGAAACTTAATTTAATAATAATATATGAATATTGGCTCATTAATCATGATAAATATACCATACTAGAACATGAAGTTAATAGAAAAAATCAGTTTGAGGGCATACTAGAACTGTCTCTACTAACTTCGCAATAATTCCGTAATCTAAAACTGCTCTAAAAGTGTTTACTTAAAAAATTAGTTTCTTAAAAATCTAATGTAAATACCACAAAATTTTAGCCTTTGGCTTATTTGACTCGAAAATATTCGTATTGTATTTGTTACAACATTGTCTTTTCCTATATGCTCAAAATAGTTTGTAACAACAGCCAAATTCATAAGATAAAAATCTTTTTAAACACCTATTGTGATTCCAACTGCTAAATGGGAAGATGAGATTATTCCAGGCAAAGGAAAAAACTCAAGCAAACTCAAAACTACTTCTTCCATGTATTACTCTTTGTAGGATTTGAGTATAAGCACTTAGTACAGGCATGTCAGGAAAAGATCTTAAATATTGCCACAATCAAATGCTATTTCTATTTCAGAAACAGAAAACAATTAGAAGATAGTTTACATCTAGTCACCAATTAATAAAGTGAATTCCTTCTTTCAAAATTACAGCTCAGTGGGTTAAGCCTCTGCCTTCAGCTCAGGTCATGACCTCAGGGTCCTGGAATCCAGCCCCGCATCAGGCTCTCTGCTCGCCAGGGAGCCTGCTTCTCCCTCTGCCTCTGCCTCCCTCTCTGCCTACTTGTGATCTTTCTGTCAAATGAATAAATAAAATCTTTAAAACAAAACAAAATTACAGCTCAAATTTAGTGAGCATAAAAACAAATTTGTTTTACTCAACCTGTATTCTAGAGATTTCAAACACAACCACATTATAACATTATCAACTGTAGTTCAATTCATTTTGGTTTTGAACTAATTTAGACGAATAGCTATTTTTCAAGTAGTAGTCCAATGTGAGTAAATGTTTTCTTTCAAAATGTTGACCCTGGTGGTATCTCTGTCCTGATTCTTTCCTACTAACTCTGTCTACCCATTTTAGAGGAAAGCAACAAACTGCACTCATTAAGTTCTTACATGTTTAAAACTGAATGACTACTTAAGAAAGAAATTACCAGGTTAGCAATGCCTCAGGTGTTCTAGCCCCAACTCATCGGTCTACCAGTTAAAACTCAGTGCCTTTCTTACTTATATTTATTTCTAGAACTTCTGCACTCTCTCTGTCCTGCCGCCTTTCAATTTGGCATATTATATATTTCCTCAGAGTTCATTTGGCAGAACATTCTTTCCTCTGGATGATAAGAGATTCATATTAAAAAGAAGGGATCCATGACAAATACACTAAGTAGGGCTTTAAATACAGAAAGACTTTCAGAGCCTTTAATAGATAGTATGAATATTAACATACATTAAGACGGAAATATAGTAGCAGCTTTTCCCACACTAACTGAAAAAAAATGTTTAAGTAATATCTAGACAGAATAATGTATGGAATACATTTTGAGCATAATGTTTTAATAGATACTATCAAAACAATTTTGACAGTGGCAAAATTTTGGCACACTTCAGTTTCACTGTATTTGAAATCCCTCTTTTTATTATCAAGTAAAATCCATCCTTGCCATGTAATATTACTTCCTGGATCAACTTAGTTAATATTTATAGTCATAGCAAAGTTATCAAATTCAATATGTGTCATAGATACACATATGTGTGTGTATGTGTATACAGAGCAAGGTATTGGTGTAGGGTTGGAAGCAGGGACTGAGACAGGATGGATGACCTGTCTTCCACATAAGTGAAAATAGAGTGCAGAAGATAATTACCAGTTGTGAAGAACTTGCACCCTAGGTGGAAAAAAGAAAAAAGAAATAAAAGATACCCTCAGGAAACTACCTTGAACCAAAATAACAGATTTCAGCTAAATCTTATGCCTCTGCTGAGGTCATCTCTGTGAGGTATGCAAAGGTATCTTAAAAATGTAAGAGCATAGAGGCACCTGGGTGGCTCAGTGGGTTAAGGCCTCTGCCTTCAGCTCGGGTCATTATCTCAGGGTCCTGGGATCGAGCCCCGCATCAGGCTCTCTGCTCAGCAGGGAGCCTGCCTCCCCCTCTCTCTCTGCCTGCCTCTCTGCCTACTTGTGATCTCTCTTTCTCTGTCAAATAAATAAATAAAATCTAAAAAAAAAAAGAAAAAAAAAAAGAGCATAGGCTCCTGATCAGTAATTTTCTGCCCAACGTGAGTAAATTTCTGATTCAAGCAGACAGAAATTTTGTTCTTTTAACTATTACTACTTCACCTCAAGAAATAAGAAATAGAAAGAACTCTATACTGGGTACTATCTTCAGGTTCTATTTCTCAGGGACAAAGATTTCCCAGACTATTACATCTAACAACTACACTACCTATTTCTATCATTATATGACATCATATTACATATAACACATCGTCTGTGCCCACCTTACACCCAATGCCACACAGCTAATATCAAATTGCCCCAAGAGTCCTATCTATGGGTGAATCCTATATGTTGCCGTCTTCAACCCATAGTATTATTACAACAAACGTGAGTTACAGTGAACAGAACGTGACAGTGAACAAGAATGTACCTTATCTTGTCATTTTTGACAAAGAGCCTCAATTATACCTCAGAAATGAGTCCCGCAATGTTAAGCCTTTGAAAAGAATTATGCTTCCCACTAAGAGAAGAAATAAGTATCTAGGAAGGTAAATCTCGGGTGTTTTGGCTCCAACTCAATGTTCTACCAGGTAGAGGTCAGCAGTCACGACATCCAGGCATCCCACACTGCCCTCCCTTTCAGTTGGGAATATCACAGTGCTTCCTTCAAAACCTAAAATATGAGAGAAATTCTATGCCATATATGGCGTGCCATATACCATATATACCATATTTAATTTAAAATTTTAAACTTGACTATTTACATCCATAGGTCCCTGAATCCATTTTACAATTACCTGTTAAAAATTTTTTTTTATTTAACAATACACACAGAAGTATCTTTTCACTTCAGAACTGCATTATAAGAAAATCTAAAAACTGAATGAAGATGTTTTAAAAATCAACTTTTGTGCATTTGGAAGTTAGACATTTATGTACATGAGGCACGATCTATGCATGTTTTATCGTAACAAACAAAAAGCTGGAGAGCAATTTAAATTTCTAGCTTTCAGAAAAATCTAGGGGTGGTATAAACCAATAGGCTTTGGACACTGATCTTGATTGAGCCTCTGTGAACTTCAGCCTCCTTTTATATTGTAGGTATCTAGATTGTGGTATTGCATGGGAACATATTGGAATAGCATATGTAAAATGTCTAGTTCATTGCAGGATAAAAAGTGTTAGCTACATGCAGGTGGTATCCCTCAAATGTAATGTGGGTAAGTAAAAATAAGGGGAAACACAAAAACTTTATGTGTTTGTGAACATATTCATCGTTGTGCTGGTTTGAACCTATTTATGAGATTGCAAAAATGAAAACTTGCACATCTGGGAACAGATGTGCCCGCCGCCCCCCTCGTGTGTGTGTGTGTGTGTGTGAAAATATATATGGAATATGTATGTCTACATCCAGATGTCATGGGGGAAAAAAAGGGCAATCCCCTTTTGCAAAAAATAATGATCCAACAGCTACTTGGGAGAAAAGATACCTGTTTTTGAAAATGTATGTTGTGTGTACCACCTTTCCTAAAGATAAACGCTGCTTAGAACAGGATGCTGTTCTAACAAGGAAAGCCACTCAAATCTTCTATTAGGAAAAAAAAATTATCAAGTGAGGAAAATATAAAAACAGAACAGAACGTGTTTAAGTCACATTAAAATGTTTCCATGCTGGATTACATGACAGGAGAGTCAAAGAATAACAAGCTGGAAGTCGTGAAGTATAATATATGTAGTATAAGAATACATCACTGGGGCTTATTTAAGAAATTAAAGAACTGTAAAGTAAAAGAAAAATGTCTACCAAGTGGTGTGGAATCCCATGCCCACAATAAAAATTAAAGAGTAAGGAAGTAAGACCAAGGTTCCTACATAACTGTCCCTTCTGAAACAAAAGCCATGACAAAAGTCATAAGCATGGCAGCCCAGAGCTGCAGGGGCTATGGATGGCCTGGTTATGAATTTCTCCTAAATAGAAGCTGTTGAGGCTTTCTTAAGGTGAAGGAAATGACCTGCTGGTCTTTGTATCCCCACTGTTTACTATGGAGCATGAAATTAAGTTCAGGCTCAGAAAACGTGTATAAAAATGTCGGTTTTTATAAAGGATTGTTTTTTTAGACTCCTGCAAGAAAGCCAAGGTATATTTAAGGGAAATACCACTTCTCCATCTCCATCATTCCAGTAATGTAGGATGCCAGAGTGAGGGGGGATTATGAGGTCTGAGCCTGCTGGGCTATTTAAATTGCACTAGATGATAACTATAGACCAAATGCAGAAATCAAATCAACAAAATAACAATGCAACATAAGTTGGTTTAAAAGCAATATAACATTATTTACCCCTACGGAAAAAGCTCACTTTTTTTTAAACAGAGCAGCATGTATATGTAGCTAGAAAGCTAGAATTATTTCATGCGACCTTTAATACCTAAGGAGTTGATCATTTTAATTTTTATGATTCCTGAGACTACCTGGCAAAAGAAAATATCTCTAACAATGACTTCTACTAAATGATATATAAAAACAGAATAAAAGTCTAGTATATTTTCAGATATCTGGATTCCTGTCACTTAGTGGCAATAAGTAGAGTAATTGTAAGATTGATTCTAAATAAGAAAATGCATATCTTGAGTACGTGAGTGGTTTCTAAAAAAAGCAAACTACCAGATTCATCATGCTTCAGAGTGAAAATAATACAATGATAAAATACTATCTCTAGAATGCTATTATGTTTAAATGAGGAAACTTCATATAAAATACTTAGCTGAATACTATAAATTCAACTTTCTTCTCTATCTCATTTAACATTTCAGTAGCATGATACGTGTGATATTATGCCTTCTCTTTTGATAGAACAAATTTTGCAACTTGAATTGAACATCTCCATAATAATCATTCAGTCAGAGTCACAGGGAAATTTTGTCCCCCTCTCCCTCCAATCTAAACATGGCTGGGCAGTGATCGTAATAAAACAAAGCAAGCCAAACGCTAGCCAACATACAAAATGAGAAGAGCTTTGCTTTAGAGAACCAAATGGAAAAATCATCTCAGGTCTAAACAGCAATAATTATTACAAAAGACCCAAGGAAACACACAACACTACCCCTTCAGATGGACTACCTCGACACCATCACGGCCTTGGGGAATGGAACTTTACTATGGAGCCTCAAGTACTTTCACAACTGGAGTTTTATGTAGCCCAATTACCTTTGGCTAGACATAGAAATCTGGCTCAATGCTTCCATGCAGTAGCCAAAATAAAGGTTTTCTGTATTAAGAATTACTGTCAGAGTCTCCCATATCCTTCCTTTTCTCTTACTAACCCAAACCTGTAAAATAAGCTAACAGCCAAAGAGATTTTTTTACTACAATTTAAGTCAATATTAATTTTACTGGCTCACAAAAACCACAAAATATTTGGCTTTTAAATAAATTAAACAGAACAAAAAGAGAGGAAGACCAAGATAAATTAAAGTAAGGATGTGCATACAAATAGAGAACACCCAGCTTTAGAAACAGCTATAAAAAAACCATCTGAAATACCAAAATAATGGAAATGTTATTCCTTCTTTTCTCTCTTAATGCATGCCCAATTTTAAATTCATGGCATTAGCCCTAGGTAACAAAGTTCAAACAAGGAATAAATCACAATTTTAAAGAGAGCTCGTGTTTAGTATTTTAATTGGACACGACATTGGTATGAAAGTTCCATATATTTTCAAGAGATGTCACCGGGCCCAACTATATTTAAACATGGAGGGTAGCAGTGACCCTAAGGCAGAGCTATTCCCTATGGTATCCTGGAAAATTTGTATTCTAGTTACAGTGTCAGACCTAAAAGTGCCAACAGTTGAAAACAGAAGTCTTAAGTTCATGACCTATGATGTCTAATAATAAAAATGTTTTTAAGCACTCAAACTAAACTAGTAGTTAGAGGTGATGTTTAAAAATAAGTCCTAAGAATGGGGAAGTATGAAGTGTTGGCTTACTTTTAGAATCTCCAATCAGGTGTGCAAAGGGGTTCAAAAAACAAAGACTCTGCTTTTAAAACTTTTTAATATACAGTGAAAATTACTGATGTTCAACTACAGAAACCCTGAGGTTAAATCCAATTCTACTATTTAGTAGCTATGTTATTCCTAGAAATGTTGCTTCAATCTTTGAAGCTGAGTTTCCTCATTGACAAAAAGGGGATAATATTCATTGTAAAAGCTTCCCCAAATAACACATCGATCACAGGCACTCGAGAAATATACATCCCTTCTATGCCCACCTCCTCTTCTAGGGTTTTGGAAGATTATACCATACCCACTGTATAATCATGCCATTCTCGTTCACTTATTCAGCACATATCATTGGGAGTCAAGTGATGCCTAGAATGCAGTAGTAAGTTTCAATACACGTGGTGTCTAAGTAACAGGATCAATGGGGAAACAAGGTTCAGAACAGAGAGAGAAAAATATTAAAAAGTCACACACCCAGCCCGTAAATAACTTAAAAAACTGAAAGGTACAAGAGAGTACAGGAATAATTATACCAAGATAGTGAAATGCCACAAACTGAGATAAAAAACGTAAGCGAAAAGCCAGTTCTTCCTCCATGTCTATGGTCAAAAGATGTAGATTTACGTCTGCCATCGATCTGGGAAGTGCTATTATAGAGATACTGAAACCAGTGCTATGAAAGTACAGAGAAGGAAAAATAATTGCTTTAAAGACTCAGGCAAGACTTCACAGAAGTAATAAAATTTGAGTGGGGAGAGAGAGACAAAGGACATTTTTCAGGGGAAAAAAAAAGTATTTGATCTATGGAATTTGTCAAGGCATTCTGGGAAACTCAAAATCGATTTGAACTTTTCTAAATACCATAAATACTACAAATTCTTAAAGAAAAATTTGTACAAAAAACCTACTGGCTATAATTAAACCACCAACAATCATTTCCTTTTAATTTCTCTTATAAAATATAATTCTTATATAACATTTTATACTATAGTCTTAATTCTGATTTAGCTGCATTTCACCTTTATATATTTCGCCTGTGGTCAGTTTTGACCAAACAGTAAAAACACCACACCCCATTTCTATTCCTCTTCTCTTGAGACTAACAGCCAATTCCATTTTATAATATACTTAAAGCATTCAGAAGTCAAAATGTGTGGCATTTTCCACCTTGCCAATTCCATGTTAAGTCAAAGGCATATTACCAGGCCAACAAACCCAAAATTAGACAAAGGCAATCCATTGGGATAAGAAATTTGCCAAATCTCATAATTCAAAAAGAAACTGCTAAAGATGGTTGTGGGGGTTTTGGCATTGTGAGTTTAAGCCTTTCCATAATAAGGCTTGTATTTCATCTAATTAGCTAGTCGGAAACTATAAAAGTTTTGTTGGTGGGGGGGAATTAAAATTTGGATTGTAATGCACGAGTCTTTCCTTCCCTTCCATATGTTTCAGTAAATTAAAACTTCTAAATCCCGTTTTTTAAAAGAAATGCCTTCTAGAAAATAAAGCAGCCTGTAAAAGCATATTTTTGGTACAGGAAACTTAAAATATTCAGGCTTGAAACGAAGAAGAAAAAAAGAACACATGGTTTCTATATCCAAAGCAGTGTCACGGTCTAGGTGTATTCAAAATTAAGTACATTTGCGCTTTCATCTTTTTTTCTTTGCTAAATGACTTTTTTTTTTTTTTTTAAATCAGGCATCTTAAACTTTTGTAGATTTTTTTTGATGCTGGCCCTTTATAAATCTAATTAAAAATGTTTCCATTTGAATTCCATAAGAATATCTCAATGACAGCAGTTGTAGTAAGAGGTAGATATGAATTCTGTTCTTAAATGCAACTATGTGAATTATCATCCTGTTAGAATAGGAAAAGATTTTTATATAGTAAAACAAATTTTTTCCAATAGTGATCCTGTAAATGGCAGAAATAGTAACTTATACCCTCCAATTTTGAGTAATGTTCTCCTTTCCCTTTGTTCTTTCTCTATTGGGCCTTCATATTAGCTTCTTTCATCATTTCTTCTTTCATATTTTTTATTTCTTCATTTTTTTGTATATGGAAAGATTTCCTCATCTTTATCCTCATTTTATTTCATTTCATTTCATTTTATTATCTCTACACCCAATGTGGGGCTTGAACTCAACTCCAAGACTGAGTCCCATGCTCTACCGACTAAGCCAGCTGGGCACCCGTGTTCTCCTATCCTTTAAATGAAAACTGTCTGCCATCATCTTTTTGATTACTAAAGGCTGTTTCTTGTTTTTTTCATTATTTATGTTTTTGTGGCATCCTACTTTATAAAAAACACTATGTTACCATATCTAAGGCCTTATTTTTATTTATTTTAAAGATTTTATTTATTTATTTTACAGAAAGAGAGCACAAGCAGAGGGAGCGGCAGGCAGAGGGAGAAGCAGGCTCTCTACAGAGCAGGGAGCCCAACTCGGGGCTAGATCCCAGGATCCTGGGCTCATGACATGAGCCAAAGGCAGAGGCTTAACTAAGTGAGCCACCCACGCATTCTTCTATTTCTAAGGATTAAAAAAAATTTTCTTATGTTTCCTCCAGTTTCCTTCTCCTAATAATTTGCCTCAGTTCCAATATTTTACAGTTGAGGTTTTCTAACTATGACTGACGATCCTTGGTTGCCCACTGTTATTTAAAAGCTACTTAATAAAAGCTGAATGAAGTTCCTTAGCTATAGGTGTGCTTCCCAGATGGCAAAGATTCCCTTTTGTGCATCTGGTTTGGGAGCTAGCCTTTTAGAGGTGATCTCCAAATGTAGGTAATAGATTTCTTTTCCCTACAGTGATACAGTTCCTCCAGATAAGAATTCAACAATTTCTTGGGCGGTAGGGTGTGTGTGAGTGTGTGTGCGTGCGTGCACGGTGCTGAGTGAGCGTAAACCCTGTTGCTGGTATTATGCTTGTGGTGGGGGAGGGGTACCGACAAACTGTGTTCTCCACTGCAAGACACTGAATCAATCTTTTCAGTCCTCTTCGCATTTCACCTTTAATTGTGCAAGCTGCTCCTAATCATGAACCTCTCTTACTCAATTGCTGTACCACTATAAGCCTTCCCCCCACGCTCGCCGCCCTGGAGGTGAGTACCTGGTTGCTGGCATTGCACACAAGAGAAGAGAGACCTGACCGCTCTAGACACAGATGACCGCTGATTATCCCATTTAATAAAAGTTCCTTAACTCACTCTCTTCCATGCCAACCGCCTTCAAGTCTTGAGTCTCTCTGGGTTTACTTTTGAATACTTAAGACCTCTTTTCATTGTTATCCCAAAGTCTCTTCAGATGGCAGACTCTGTTCTGACAAATCAATTTCCACTTTCTGACTTCCAAAAATCAGCTTAAATTTCATTTCCTCCACCATTCTGATTGTTCCTGTGGGGCTATTCCTTCTCAATATTTTATTCAATATTATATTATATTATTATATTATATTATTATATTATATATTATATTATATTATTATATTATTAAATTATTATATTATATTATTTATTATGATTCATTATTTACCCCCATGATCACCATTTCGTTGTTCACCCTTCTTTTTACAACATACTCAACAACTTCTTCCAGATTTGGGTTCTTTTGAAGGACATCTTCAGTAACTTCTTCAAGCAAGAGTTTTCAGTGGCCTGATTTTTATTGAATTTCTTGGTCTAGGAATTTCATCATCATGCAAGTAAATTCAAAACTCAAAACCTGATAAAAGGAGGGCAGCAGTACAAACTCATTCCTTCTCCATTCAAATCCCATGCTGAGATAGGCAAACCTTCACACTGCCTTCTGATATCAATAAGCAAACTTATTCTAGATTATTCTTTCACTGAAGGTATGAATTTTCTCCCTTTATTTAGGTATCTAATCCCTGGCCTTCCATTGGTCCGAAGCTTTGTCTCTTATTCCAGCAAAAATGAAAACAACAAAAAGCCCATTCCCTCCTGTCGCCACAACTGGTAAACTATTCCAAATCGGCTGCCAATCAGCCATCTGTTTACTGTTCTGGCATTCAATTATACCTCACTCCTAGCCCCTAGGAAATGTTCTCACTACTTTTTGAGCTCAGTTATGCGTTAAGAGTGTATCTACTTTATTAAGCACATCTAGATATATTTTAGTGGTATATTTTCTGGCTACTGAGTCTGTCTACATAATTTCATTAATAGCATTTTAGTGGTATCTTCAAATGGCTATGTAATAACTAGGTGTTTAGTCTACCATCTTCTGTAGAAAATAAAATATTATTACTTCTACATAATTATAAGATACTTCTCTATAAATTCAAACGTCGGAATTAGTCTCCTGACCTTCTGCTCTATGCTTTTATAGGAGTCATTTATTTTTATGACTATTGAAGAGAGATTAGGTGATATAACTAAAACAGCACAGATAATAGATTCAGCTTGAGATTAAAGGCTAGTTCCACTACTTGTTATTATCTGGATAAATTCAGAAAGTTTACTTAAATAGTTTGAACAATCCACTCTAGTGTAAAATAAGACATTAAGATTACTTCGTAACACATAATATTACAATTTTTCTAAGTCACAATGTTAGAATACCAGCAATTTCTTATGCTTCAAAGTAACACCACATCCATGAGAATGTGGCCTCCGAGGTTGCTTGTCACATAGTGGGTGGCCAAATGATGGCTCCACTTCTCTCATGGAATGATTTCTAATTAGTAGGAATTCCAGGTGACACTAATGGACGCACATGCAAAGCCTTACATAATGCTGGCTATTTGGAAAGAATCTGACTTCGTTCTACAGTGTAGCCAATTTGGGGCTAATGGTGGTTTACAGAACATAATCTTTACACAAATATTGTTATTGCGACAAATTCATTATGTAACCCATATTTGGGATTCACCATTTCTATTTTTCCATTAAGCTACATCTAGGATCATGACATACCACAATTTATTGATGGCAAACGGTACACAAATACATTTGTCTATAGGTTGTATAGAGCGTTCTGACAGCATTAACCATCATTACCTCCTAACAGTCTGAGTTAACTGACTGAGACTCAGTACCTTACACTCTATCCACCTCAGTCTGCATGGAGAAAACCAGCTTCTAAAGGGTGAGGAAAGAAGGTAGTTACTCACTGTTAGAGCTAGCAATTTCCCATAGGTAAGATGAGCAGGGATGTGGTCAGTCTTGGATCTCAATGATTCCATATACCAATGCTCTGCTTCAGGGAGTTTGCTTAATCGCATGTACGCTTCACCTGGAAAGAAAGTCATGAACATCAACCTGAGGATATAGCTTTCCAACAGCTGCGATAGCGTCACATCATGTTTCCCTTCCATGAAATGTCAGATGCTGTGGCAAGGACTTTCACCCATATCTCATCTGATTCCCAAAAAGTCATCAGAATTTCCATTTTACAAACAGGAAAACTTGTGTTTGGAAAGATCAAGTGAAATGGCTAAATTGAAAAATTTAGCAACTAATAAAGCTTTGATTTTTAACTTAGTAACACTAGACCCACAAGCATAGGGCCTTTGTCTTTTCTTTTTCTTTTTTCCTAAAGACAGGTTTGGAGGTACCTGGGTGGCTCAGTTGACTGAGCATCCAACTCCTGATTTCAGCTCAGGTCATGAGATTGAGCCCCGCATTGGGTTCTGTGTTCATCTTGGAAGGGTGGTCTGCTTGAGACAGTCTTCCTCTCTCTGCCTCCCCCCACCCCCGCCCCCGACTGTGCTCTGGTTCTCTCAAATAAATCTTTAAAAAAGAAGATAAGCTTGTTCTTTCTCATATACAGTTGTTTTTTATTCACATTCATTTATTCCTTTAGAAATTCAAGTATTTATAGAATAAATACTAAGTAGAGAGAATTATGAAGACCTAGACAAAGAAGATTAAGGTCCTGCCAAGATTTACAACATTGTTGAGAAAATAAGATTAGTAGGAGGAGTGAGAAATTATTTTGGATTAAGCATTGGTGCTAGATTTTTTTCAGAAATCATTTGCATGTTATATTTTAATAATTTTCTGAGTATCATTTGGAAAATCCAGAGAATATATGACAATTATTTGGCATGCTCAGTACCATAAACAAAGCTAGCCTCTCAGCCATCAGTTATTATTTTCAAGTTATGCAAATTTCACCTGTCAAAGAGCATTTCACTAACAGCTAAGCAAAAGAAAAACAAAAACTAAAAACTGGAAATAAAGCCAAAAGTATATCAGTTCTCTACTTATTATCATCTTCCCTCCCTTATTTGCTTATAGTATAGAAGAATATTTACCTGATGAGAATATTATATTTTAAGGTGATTTGTATATTTAATTTAAGCATTATAGTTTTAATAAGCACTGCAAATATAGAAGGTACTCAATTTCTAAGATCAGGTAATAGACTGGTAACCTGAATTATTTGTCAAGCAGACCTTTATAGCTTAACTAATCATAATTATGATATCTTTTCCCATTTAGAGGCCTAATCAGAGGCTTTTCCTAAATGTATTCCTCACATTGGCTATACATCTTTGCTTCAAGGGAAGAACTAGCTTCCTTTTATTTTAATCATTTTCTCTTTGTTTTAGCACAGTGCTGTCAATACAGATATGTTTGATGAATTGAATTGATTTGAGTCTCCTGACCTTTTGAGTGCCCTTTGCTTGTCTCATTAGTAAAAAATACTGGTGACAAATCTGTGATATGCACAAAAATGTACATACCAAACACATCAATGTGTTTCTAGTTTTCAGAACAGTTCTTAAGCTCTACTGTTATGAAAATGATAGTTGGAAATTTTTTCCTTTAATCTAAAACTTAAAATGTGTTTGCATTTAAGAAGAATTTGATTAAACAGAATGCTTGAGTGCATTGAAAGAAATACTGAAGCAAAGACCAAAGGAATGGAATACACAAAATGCTTACAGTTGGTGGTAGGATTAGGCATGATTTTTTAAAAACTTTTCCTATTTCTGTAATTTTGCATTGTTATTAAAATATCTCTATAAAAATTAAAATACTGTCAAATGGATTTTTTTTTGCCATGTTGAGCTACCAAATGTTTCCCAAAATAACCAAACAGTAATATTTTTCTATTTCTTTCAGCTGATTTGTAGAATAGTAAATAGTAGGTTTTCTGCACAAAAAAAGAATGTGAGAGAACCCCAATTCCATACTGCTTTTGAGACTGAAATGTGTATATTTAAATTGTTGTCTGAAGATCATTTCAGAAAGTGTTCTATTTTTTTCCAAGTCATAAATCTATTATTAAAAGCTATTTTGAGGTGAAATATTAACTTGCTAAATAATTAGTGGCTGGCCCATTTTCTTCAGTAATAATTCACAAGTAACTTATTAATTTGAAAAACTTGTAAGATGAGGAAATATGAAAGGGCTATAAGAAATATAATGTAATAATGCCTCATGGCAAGTGTATGAAAAATGTAAATGATCAGCCTACTTAGGTACTACTCATTACCACTCAGAAAAACTTCACGTAACCATTCACTGTATCTCAGTAATAACCATGATAATCATTCACTGAATATTATGAATTAGGGTAGCAAGCCATAGGGGGCGCAGGCCTGACTTATGAGCACCTATTCCTATATGAATCTCATTTTTTATTAGTGAATGTCTCTCCCTGGATTTTATAGATGAGAACATTGAGAAGCAGGGTGGCTGAATAAAACACACAAAGTCACAAAGGTGGAAAGTGGTAAGGCTAGAATTCAAACCCAGGACGACCTGACCTACAAGCGCACTGCTTTAGGGAACGATCACAAACTTGTCAACTCCCCGGGTCAAGGGAAAAGTATACTTTCTCACTCCTGGAAAACTGTTTTCTAGCTTGTAATACAATGCCCATCAAGATCATTTCACTTTGCCTTGGGCTTATCTATGGAATTAAAGGAATAAGGAAGAACAATAATAATCTCTAGGTGACCTTTAAAAATACTGCCACTGCATATGTTACTCAACTCTTAAGAGGAGAATAAGTCTCCTAGGAGATGCACTTGAATTCTATGGTTAATTTCAACACAAAAGCAGCCTATAAAAGTGGTAATAAAATCAAGACGCAAATCTTAAAATGCAAGAAAAAGATAATGGATGAATTTAAATGTGTTTTAAAAGTGACTCAATAAAGATATAGGGAACAAACAATATACCGACAAGAACTGGATACATACACCCTTGCCACTGAAAAGGTAGAAGCTTTATATTTCTCACTTCTAATTGGTACTAGGGATTAGAGTACTCATTTTATGGACGAGCAGGAGGCTCAGAAATGATAAGTGACTTGCACAAAGACAGTTAATAATTCTATTCTAAAAGTTTTGAATGGCTCTAAAGCCCATGCTTTTCCCCATGGCATCAGGCTGCCTACCATATCAAGCTTATTATTTATCGAATACCTACTAAGGTCTTAAACACACTTATACTTTATATCCCTACACTGTAATTAACATCAGTCTCATTTCACAAGTGAAGAGACTGTGGCTCACTGAGATTAGGCAACTTGTTCAAGGTTCAAAACTAAGCAAATGCCAGATTCAGGATAGAGATCAGAGTTTTCTCGAGCTCCTTCTACCATATCATTCTGTCCAAATACTATAAAAAAATTAGGAGATAAAACAACTGCAAAAAGTGGCATCAGTGGATTCAGTTTTAGAAGAGAAGAATATATATGTAATCCTTCAAGATTGATTAAAATAATAAAATCATAAAAATTCCATGAAGGAAATGGCCAAAGGAAAAGTGAATGTTACATTCAATAAAGAAGGAAATGAAAATACTTGATCAGGAATAGAGTGGAGGGAGGAGTGTTAAGCTAAGTCATCTTTTTCTGGTTCTTTAATTTTTCTTAACTTACAATAATAGAAAAAAAATGTTTATAGCACCCAGGAGGAAAGAAACAATGATGACTATTTTTCCTCCTCATCCTGAAAAAAAAAATGACATAATAGAGGCACTTTCGTAAGAATGAGAAGATTTGCTGTGATGATGTAGTGATCAGGTTCATCACCTAGATTTATTCCCGATTCACTTGCAGACAAAAGGGATTTGGATGTCTCCAGGCTGGCTTCAAGCAGATATAAACCAGTTTCAGATGTAAAACAAATAATGTCACTCTTCCTCCCTAAAAAGCCCTAGGTCTAAATAACGCAGGCAAAGGCTAACTCCTTAAAGGGAAGAATGCTGGATTATTGATGATGTAATAGTGCAGATCTCACTGAGTCTCATGTTTCAAGTTATTGGACAGCTCTGGCTTGCAGAAAAGAATAGAGTATGTAATAGGACATACTACTCATACTTGCTAGAGTTACCTTTTGTTTCTCCTGTCCCTGCTCGGTAGTATATTTCTGTGTTAAGATTCAGTTTAGATTCCCTATTTTTTTTTCTGGCCATTTTATTGAGATATAATTAACATACAACCCTGTGTAAGTTTAAGGTGAAAAGCACAATGGCTTGATTCTGTCTGCTATGAAATGATTACCACAACAAGTTCAGTTAACATTCATCATCTGACATATACTTTTTAAAAAAGAAAAACAACATTTTCTTTTCCTGTGATAAGAACTTTAAGGACCTGCTTTCTTAGCAACTTTCAAATATGCCATACAGAGGCATTAATGGTAGCCATCAGGTTGAACATCACGTCCCCAGTGCTTAGGTATCTTTTACTGGAAGTCTGCACCTTCCAACTGCTTTCCTCTAATTCTCGTATCTCCCAACTCCCTATTTAAAAAAACTAAAACAAACAAAAATCCCCAACTTTTGTGACCAACTTTACCAAAAGTGATCAGTCCTTAGTCAACATTTATAATAATTGAGTAATTGTTGATTGTCTCTTTTTACTCTTCAATGCTCTCTCTCACACCAATTTAGAGTAACCATCATGGATAATGCATATGATGGTAAGCATAAAGATTACTGAGATATTGTTCATTTCCACCTTCATGGTACTTACAGTCAAGTGACAATGAAATGTATTTTTTAGGTTTCCAAAGTTTGATGTTTCAGTGCACATCAAACAACACAAAAACTTTCTAATACTTATACTTTATTTAATTTGTGTTTAAAAAGGTAATTTCAGGAGCACCTGGATGGCTCAACTAGTTAAGCACCTGTCTTTGGCTCAGATCATGATTCAGGGGTCCTAAGATGGAGCCCCATGTGGCACTTGCTCAGCCCACGAAAAACTGTATCAATTTCACTTCCACAAATATTATATAAGGAAAACAACTTTTCTAAATCCCCAGCAAAATGAGATCGTAATATATTTTTAAATGTCCGTTTGAAAAACAAAAAATGCTATCATTTCACTTTTCTTTAATTCATATATTTTTACAAATTTTTTTCACAAATTCTTAGCCATGAATATTTTTTATTTGTAGGTCATTGTTTGATGGTTTTTGGGTTTTTTTTTTAATAGTTTTAAGCCATTTTTCAGCTAAGATATATACCTTTCCCTTTTGATATGCAAAAGACGGTTAAAATGCTTTTTCATGTCAGACTACTTATTTATGCAAATTAAGTTGACTTTTCCTTTGTAGTTTTGTCACTGCCTTTTATGCATGAAAAATTCCTCTTTATCATCGGGACACATATTCTAATTACATAGCTTTATTATTAAAATTATTATTATTAAAGCTACATATTCTGTACGAAATACAGAAAAATTTGCCATATAATCTGAGACAGATCTAATTTTATTTTTCCAAGCATCATTAATCAATTGTCCCCAATCAACTTTTACAAGAACTCCATTTCCTCACCAACATTTAATTTTAAATTTATTATCTACAAAAAAAATTATAAATTCTGATCTGTGTGTAGTGGGTACAACACTGCTCTAACTACTACACCTTTTTCTAATATTTTAGTATTGAGTGGAACATGTCTCTTCCATTATTTTTCTCTAACTTTTCTTGGCTCTATTTTACTGTTAAGTCTACCAAATAAACTTTGGAATCATTTTGTCAAACTTTTGATAAAATTGTTTCTGAAATTGTTTATTGCTATTGAACTATAATTTATGAATCAATTTAAAAGGGAAATTTTTAGAAAATTGAGGTTCTCTATCCAAGTACTCAGTTCTGCACGTATTCAAGACTCCTTCCCCTTTTTTTTATACCTATCTTAGCAATTATAATATTCCCGATCTCAAACCAGACTGGGAGATGTGCTGAGCCAGACAAAAAGTCCCATATTTCTTTATCTGTCCTCCAACCTAAGTTCAGAAGCCTCTGGCTCCAAAGAGTCTTGATAAATACCTGAAAAATAACCGGTCACATTATGTACCAACTTAAGATTTAGATGTATTTTTACCAAGTATGTCACTGAAGAGAAATTTCCAAGTAATTCCTTTCTCTAGAATCTGTGGTCTGACAGAACCATATGACATCAGGACCTAGTACATCAAGGGTTTAACTTGCTATGATTTTAATTCTCACTTTTTACTTCACCGTGTTGGCATTAACATAGAAACATTAGGGAGTCTGGCTTTTTTAATTTATACATGTCATAAACTTGCTGTAACTATAGGCTGTCAAATTTTGTGACTCTCTTATTTTTCTATCCTCATCCTTTCCTCGGCCTGATCTTATCCTTGTAAAATAACAGTCCAGTTGCCTTAAATACATTAGTTCTGATGAGAAATGCTCAGTAGCTACTGTACAGAGCAGGAAAAGATAACGAAAGAAATTAAAGTGGTTACAAAAATTAGAGGCTGTTTCGTATTTGACACCAGATTTCAACAATTATCGCTTTCTTCAGGGGGGATTAGAAGTAAAATGAAATATGAGTCCAAATTAGGGAGGGTCATGAAAAGGTCCAACATGTTAATGCTTTACCAAGTCCTACTGTATCCAACTTATGAAGAAACCTGGAAGCCAGAGAGGGTTAGTTATAAGCAAAAAGAAGAAATGCAGGGGAAGAAACTGAATACACATCTTATTAAGTAAAAAAACTAATCATCAAGAAAGCATCTAAACTTCAGTGAAAGTCAAAAGGGTTCCTAATTTCTAGCGTAAGCCTATATACAGGAAACATATGATATGCCATCAAAATTTAACTTGGAAAATAGCCAGGAGCCTGTGTCAGTATTTTTCCACATGTAACTGGGGATCCTGGAGTTGTTCAGGCTAATCAATTCCTTTTATGTTTTTAAGGAAGTAAATCACTAAAAATAATCAACAAATATTAGAGCCAATCCTTTTAAGTGCTCAGAATTTTCCAAAATACAGAAAATGAGACTGTATACATTTTCATGTGCATGCTGGTAGAGATGATGATCCTCTACCCCAAAATAAAATACTGTCCTCAAAAAAACTACAATGGAGTAAGTAAAATGGCTTAATACAACTGAAATAATTAGGGGTCAGCAGAAATACAAGGAAGTG
The DNA here is from genome assembly GCA_028646535.1 of Procyon lotor. NCBI lineage: Eukaryota > Metazoa > Chordata > Mammalia > Carnivora > Procyonidae > Procyon > Procyon lotor. The sequence continues at coordinate 21,178 of JAQQSY010000103.1, forward strand.
CCAAGATGGGTTTTAAAAAACAAAGCTTACACCGGAAAATGTTAAAAGAATGAACAAATGAGTACTAGCCTTTATTTTATTTAATTAATTAATTTATTTATTTACTTTTAAGTTTTTTTTTAAAGATTTTATTTACTCATTTGACAGAGAGAGAGAGAGAAAGAGAGATCACAAGCAGGCAGAGGCAGGCAGAGGGGGGGGGGAAGCAGGCTCCCCGCTGAGCAGAGAGCCAACGCGGGGCTTGATCCCAGGACACTGAGATCATGACCTGAGCTGAAAGCAGAGGCTTTAACCCACTGAGCCACCCAGGCACCCCTGTACTAGCCTTTAAAGAATTAATGAAAATAACGGTATTTGAAGAACTAAGACTTGAATATTTGCAGGAAGATGTCAGAAGAGCATAATAAAAGCATTTTCAGTTTTACACATATCTTCTTGGGAATATATTTCATATGTATTTCTGGATCAAGCAATATGTCTCTATAATACATAACGAATAATTTATTTTCTACTATCCTTTTTATATGAATATTCTTGCTAAGATATATCAAGTATTTAAAAATTCCCTCTATTTATCATGATTACTTGAAAATAAGATTCTAGAACAGCTCAAAAACCCCATGCCCATAAGTAAACATGTTGGCAAAAAAGACTTGCATTCTGGAACAAAACTTTGCATGCTCTTTTTTAATTCTTTATTCAATTTGAGTGTAACAATAGCTTCTATCAGTGTAGATAAAATTAAAACTAAGTAACAGCTCATTTGGGAAGTTAAATTGATTTTTATGTAGAAAATAGTCTTTCCCTAGCTATTAGGAAAACCAGATACAAATACATGCACAGCAAAGTGCATACAGTTAGTAATGTATTTAATTTTATTTATTTTTAAGTGTATTTATCTATTTTTAAAGTAATCTGTCCACCCAATGTGGGGCTCCAACTCAGGACCCTGAGACTATGAGTCACAGGCTCTTCTAACTGAGGCAGCCAGGCACCCCAAGTAATATGTTTAATTTTAAAGTTTATTTATATTACTTGACTATTCTAAATACATGCAACTTACAGTTTCCCTGACATTGATTTTCAAAATTGCATCCTTTATAACAAAGGTTTTTCTTACTCAGGATTATATCCATTTCACCTAAATGTTATCAAAATTGGCATCTTTTAAGAATGCCCAATTTTGAAATCTAGTTTATTTCCCAAGTATAACATAACATCCACTCAATTTTTGAAAGAATAAGCCAATCCATATATACTGCTGAGTAAAAGATTCACTTCATGGATATTGCCCAATAAAAGAGTAAAATACAAACTTTTTTCCTCATTCCTACTGAAACATCAGAAAACATTTTTTTCAAGCAGAAATAGTAAAATTCTGGAAATCAGAGAATAAGGATATAATTAGGTATTAATTTGAGTGTATTCATGTCCTTATAACTCAATTTAAAAATAAAGTTTTAAAACTTCAATCTTTTCCTTTACCACTAAACTGGCAAAAGTATGAATTAATGTAACAGGTGGGTTCATGTGGTTTTAATAATAATGAAATATAATCAACTGTCTCATATCATATTTCCAGGAAAGCAAGTGACATCTAGACCAAGCATGATTCTTAGCAACCCTACCATTGGCATGAAAGTGCTCAAACTCCCCACAGGGACCATATATCTTCTGGTCCTGCATTTAATTGAAACTTTTAACAAAATATATTACCTATTTAATGCAGCTGAACTAGATGCTGGCCTCTTAGTGTACAGACTAATGCCTTGCAAATTAATATCTGTAACCATAGCACATAATGTAGAATCTGTACCAAGAGTGAATGGTAGAAAGAAGAACATTAAACCACTGCAGTTTTATAATGTAAAATGAACTTTGAGGAAAAAGTTTTACAGATTTTGAACATAAATTATATATATATATATATATATATTTTTTTTTTTTTTTTGGGGGGGACACATAGCCAAAAGTTCATGATTTCCTTATCTTGTTAGTTCCATATCTTACAAAGTGAACTTCTAAAGTTGCTCAAATTTACATTTCACTTTTCTGGACTGGTAGTCTACACACGTAACACTGATCTCCTGGTCTTGTCCTTTCTGACAATGAAAAAAATCAAAGTGCAATAAAGAGACTTATCTGAAGAGCTAGAAGTCCGTAATCGTTTTGGAGGTACAGAGATCAAGGCTAATCCAATTATATGGTCATACTCGTATTTGTCGGGCTGACTCACTAATTTTCAAGAGTGCCAGTGGAAGCAATCATAGGAAAATCACCAGAACTCAAAACAGGGGAAGCAGATGGTATAAAAAGCTTAACACTACTGGAGTGTTAATGCTTCCACACTTGAAGGATGTGAAGTTCAAATCTGACACAGTTGAAAACCATCTCTTTCACAGTCAGGAAGCTAAATGCCTTGAGCAATCCACTTAAGAACAGCCAGTCACAGAAGAAAACATTAAGCATATGACCCATCATGTTAAAAATTTATTCTGAATATCTTGATTCTAAATGTATTCTAAAACAAGGTGAAGCGCGCGCGAGCACACACATACACGCACACATGCATTAGAATAATCCAGTAAAAATAAATGATTCAGTTAAAAAAAACCTAGCCATACGGAAGGCTTAGAGAAAAACAGAATCATTTACAGCCATTCTACCAACTGAACTCAGTATAAAATGTACACTATTTCAAGTAGACTGAGAGTAAATTTTCAAGGAAGAATTTTTGCATTTTGTTTTCAGGATGTATTTGACATTTTGTGTGTCAGTTCTCACCCAAGAGTAAGGAATCTAAAGATCACTAGTAGCCATTTAGGACACTTGATTCTTTTGTTCCACAGGTCTTTTTCTTAAAAATACAGTTGTAAAATTTGGACCAGCTTTTTAACCCAAAAATTGCTCTAATAAATTCATTGTGTTCCCTATTCATTATTTCTTTCCACATCCTCTCTGACTGGCTCAATAAATTTAAGGAAATCTCTCATAATTAAAGAGCTGGGGTTTTCAAAACAAAACTGAAAATTAAATAAAAAGATTCCTCCCTTATTAGAGAATATGAGAAGAAAACATCTTTTCAATTTCAAACCTATACATATAAGAGATCTGTTGGTTGCAGGCTGAGGGAGAAAAATATATTTTCTATCACTGAGCTGGGATTTCACAAGTAATAGGGATGTGCATTTAAAAAAAGGAGAAATTTTCAGGAATAAGAGAATCAAATGACAAGATCAAAATAAAGAGAAATAAGGCAATAAACAGCAATGGATCATTATCATGCCATTGACACGGAAGAAAAATACAATCTCTCTCTAACATAAAAAGCATGTTATTAATTATAAACACATTTTTTTTTAAAGAACAGGAAAATATAAATATTTATGCAAATTGTGACAACTAGTGTCACAGTAGAAATAAAAAAGAGGTGTTTCTGGTTTGGTTGGTTTGGTCTAGACAACATAACATAGCCTAGAGTATAGACAAAATATTCTCGAAGTTAGAGTAATATAATTTTCCATCTTATTTATAGGCATTTGCATATTAAGGAAAGGTACTGAGGAGCTCCAGACCAACTGGGAAATCACCTAGAAAGTTCCATGAGAACAGGAGCCAAATGGGTTATTCCATTTCATACCACTACCACCTCTGTACTCTGTACCACCTAGCACTTGTGACTTCACTTTTTTTGTTTTTTACACACAGAGGTTATTCTGAACATAGCAATTATACACTGCAATGGCAAGGAAATAACTCTAGATTCTCTCTTACTCCAGGCAACACATTATGCCCTTTTGTTCTCAAGATATATTACCCAGATGAAATGGCTTAAATTGTTAATATAATTAACCCAACAATTACTTTGCATTGAGAAAGCCAAGTAATTTTATTTTAAATAGTAAATAGGTTTAAAATGACCTTTGGGATGGGAACGGCTCAAACTGATAAAAGTAATTGAAGGTTACAGCCTAATTTAGTTTTCCATAATCTCGGGAATATTCAAAAGCAATATTTTCATATATATAATAAGGGAAATAAACAATTATAGATAAAAAGGAGAAACTGAAGGTGGTTAAAAATTATCCTACATTAAAAAAATTTTAGGGGTACCTGGGTGGCTCAGTCGTTAAGCGTCTGCCTTCGGCCCAGGTCAAATCCCAGGGTCCTGGGATCGAGCCCCGCATCGGGCTCCCTGCTCAACAGGAAGCCTGCTTCTCCCGCTACCGTTCCCTCTGCTTGTGTTCCCTCTCTAGCTGTGTTTCTCTCTGTCAAATAAATAAAATCTTTAAAAAAAAAAAAAAAATTTTTAATATCCTGCATATTTCATTTTTGTAGGTGTTTTTCTCATTTTTAGTAAAAATGAAGACGTTTGTAATATATTTGGACAAAGAATAAGACATATATATATCTCTATCTACATCTACAGATATTTTGATTTTTAAATAAGTAAATAAAAGCTATATTGACATAGTAAATAACGTGTCAATTTCAGTAACACACACGGGCTAAATAGAAAGAGCATTTGAATCTAAATCAGGAAACTACCTTTCTGGGGTGCTGGGCTGGCTGAGTCCATGGAGCACACAACTCTTGATCTCAGGCTTGCGAGTGTGAGCTCCAAGTTGGATATAGAGATCACTTAAAAATTAAAAAAATCTTAGGGGCACCTGGGTGGCTCAGTTCGTTAAGCATCTGCTTTCAGCTCAGCTCATCATCTCAGGATCCTAGGACTGAGCCCCAGGTTGGGATCCCAGCTCAGCAGGGAACCTGCTTCTTCCTCTCCTCCCCACTCATGCTCTCTCTTGTGTTATCTTTGTCTCTCTCTCTCTCTCTCAAATAAATAAGTAAAATCTTTAAAAAGAAAAAAATTTTTTTAATTTTTTTAAAAATCTTAAAAAAAAAAAAGGAAACTACTCTTTTGGTTGCAACACAAACTATAATCCTAAAAAGATCAGCTCAATTCTTTGGGTGTTAATTTCTGCTTTGTAAAGTTAAAGAGATTATATCAGGAGGAACTTTCAAGATAAGAATCTTTCATCTCTAACATTCTACGATCCTAAAATGCAACATAATTTAAGAAGAGGACAAACCTCTTGTTTGTCAAGATCAAGGCCTACAATAGGTTGTCAGAATAAAGAAAAATTTTTACTAAGTCCAGAGGGAAAAATATGTGTTGACAGGAAAAGGAGAAGAAACTCTAACCTAAATATGACAATTTTAATTTAGAGGGTGTACTCTATTAATGGAATTAAGGTAATTGGGCATTAACTGAGTATGCTGTTTCACTTTTGGTTAGCATAGTTAAGGCTAAAAGAAGGATTTTGATTGTGGTTGCTGAGAGACAAAGGAAAATGGACTTCAAGAGAAAAAACAGAAATTGTAGAACAGACTGAACTAAATGCAATCCTTGGTGAATGTCATCACTATGACAAAATCTTATCTATAAAGAAATCATGCTCACTTTGGTAAATACAAAACTGACAGAATACAACCAAAGACTTTTGGGCCTTATAGGCCTTCAAAAAGGACAGTGACTACAATGAATGGTAACATGAAACACCCACCATGTTGGGCATTTGGTCCAATATGCTGTACTTTTCACCATCTAAGATCAATCCTCAACCTAATGCTACTATTATGGCCATCTTATAGATGGGGAAAGTTCAGTTAAGTATTTTGCTTAAAGTCACTTAGTTTAAGTGTCCAAGTCATAGTGTGAACCTACCTGACTTCACACTATAGTGAATCTTCATTTAACCCTAGCTATTGTCTCAAGAGGTTACTGAGGCCCACAGAAATAAAGTCATAACTGGCTAGGAGCAATTTTAACAGTTGATTTGTGATGTGGTCTCTTATTTTGTGTATTCAAATACCTTGCCAATTACAAAAGCCACCTAACTGAAAGTTTTTTATTTATAAAATAATACTTAGTATCTGCTTTATGGTTCTCTGAAATCAAAGAGAAAAATGAAAATATACTTTAAATAGCTTTTTTTTTTTTTCCTAAGTTTACTTAGGAATTGCCACACACACACACACACACACACACACACAAAAACAGTCTTAGGATAAAATATAGAAAAATTTAAGTCAGGAAGCAAATTAATCAAACTTGTTATTTTCTGTTAATACACAAATGGGAAAATATGCTCATTTGGTGTTCAGGGTAAGTTGACTACTGGCATGCAGCATACAGAATAGAAGTTTCTCGGGGTGCCTGGGTGGCTCAGTCGTTAAGCATCTGCCTTCGGCCCAGGTCAGATCCCAGCGGCCTGGGATCAAGGCCCGCATCAGGCTCTCTGCTCTGCGGGAAGCCTGCTTCTCCTGCTACCATTCCCTCTGCTTGTGTTCCCTCTCTCGCTTGTTTCTCTCTGTCAAATAAATAAAATCTTTAAAAAAAAAAAAAGTTTCTCGTAGAATGTTCGAAGGACGAGAAAATGCAAAGGACTAGAGAGTTTGGCTTTGTTTTTTAAAAAGCAACTGCAATGAATTGAGTTATGACACTAAAAAGAACATTCAAATACAGTTGTATTTTTTCACACATACTCCTTTATTTCTCCTAACCTCCAAATAAACTAGAAAATAGGATGGAAAAAGGAGAATGTTTGTATATATAAACACAAGTGCTTGGGGGGTAGTGGTCATGAAAGTGTCACTGAATGAGCTCTGAGAAAAATAAATACTTACAAGCTAAATCTAGCCAGACATTATAATCCATCACTGATCCCTAAAGGGCACTAATAATATGTAAATGTATGAATTAGGAGACACATTCAAGGCTGTTGATAAACTTGATAGGATAATCAGCACACGCTGACAGACTAATGAAACTGATGAACTGATAGGGCAGCTTATCTCCTGGGCCATTTTTAATCTTGTCAAATGGAGGCTAATCAAAATGTATTAGGAGTTAAAGCAATACTCGAAGGATTTCACCCCTTTGATTAGGAGGTGAACTCACTCTGAGAAAATTATAGTTTCGTGAACAATTGAAACTATGAAATCTGCTCAGCTGAGAGACCCTCACCTAAAATTAAACAGAAGGCAGCCACCATAATTATGGAAGAAATGTGGAATCTTAAATTATATTGGGACCCCCCCACCCCCCTCACAAATTGTTAAGAGCGCTTTTCAGAGTCTGGGTGAAATGACCTCTTTCTGTAATGAAAAATAAGACAAAGGACTGAGCAATAACCCCAGGGACACATTTATCGTTTGCTGCCTGTGTGTGCTCAGCATCTGTGTAACCATATGAGAGTCAGATCCCAAGGTACCAGCTGAATTTTCAATCAAATTTATTTGCATAAAATAATTGAATGAATTTTCTGAAATCACTAACTATAGTGAGTACCACACTTCCTATTAACAATAAAGATGCCACATGCAGTCCATTGTCAAGGAGCTGAGTCCTTTCCTCATTTAAAGAAAGACATCTTATTTGATAACTCAGGAAAATTGGGAAGGCCTTCCCATGCATTCGCCTTAAAAATAAAATCATAAAATGAAAACCACTGTGCCTCCTTAGAGAAAGCTGTAGAAAACAATTCTTCTAATAGTCATTTTGACATCAGTAATTATCCAGCATTAATACAGAAAAGTTAATTCAACGGACAAATCTATACGCTAGGCACAAAGCTTTATGGACACATATATGGGTGGATAAATGGGCTGGTGGATAGATTGATGGTAAAATGCTACAGAGTGAAAGCTACCGCTTTAATTCTTAAGAGCATGATGGCAAAAGTACACTTAATGAAACTAGATTTTTACCTTTTAGTAATTATAACCGAAGAGAAAAGAAACCACAACTAAAAATACCCCAGGGCTCTCTTCCACATGAGTATAAAAATATCACTCCACTGCTACATGGGCTAACCGGGGCTGGGATTCTCTGACACATGAAATGAAAATATTGACCTCTGCCAAACTATGTTTTTTCTTTGTTTTTTTTTTCTATTTATGGACCTATGCCTGATTCTATCTCTAAACTATTTCTAGGGCGCCTGGGTGGCACAGTGGGTTAAAGCTCTACCTTCGGCTCAGGTCATGAGCTCAAGGTCCTGGGATCAAGCCCCGCATCAGGGTCTCTACTCAGCAGGGAGCCTGCTTCCTCTGCCTGCCTCCCTGCCTACTGGTGATCTCTCTCACTCTCTCTCTCTCTCTCTCTCTGTCAAATAAATAAATAAATAAAAATGCTTTAAACTATTTCTAACTTTTTTTCTCATTTAGGAAAAAGATAAAATGTGTTACCTAGCCATGGATTTTCTAGTTTGGGAAAGTTTGGGATTTTTTGTGTATGCTCAAGCCAAACAGATACTATCAAATTTTTCAAATCATAGAATATAGAAGTATCAATTGCTGGGTCATAGAGTAGCTCTATTTTTCACTTTTTGAGGAACCTCCACACTGTTTTTCAAAGTGGCTCCACCAACTTGTATTCCCAATGACAGTGTAAGAGGGTTCTCCTTTCTCCACATCCTCTCCAAGATTTGTTGTTTCTTGTCTTGTCAATTTCTGCCATTCTAACTGGTATAAGGTGGTATCTCAATGTGGTTTTGATTTGAATTTCTCTAATGGCTAACGATGATGAACATTTTTTATGTGTCTGTTAACCATTTGTATATCTTCTTTGGCGAAGTGTCTGTTCATGTCTTCTGCCCATTTTTTGACTTGATTATTCGTTTTTTGGGTGTTGAGTTTGAGAAATCTAAACCACATTGAGTTACCACCTTACACTAGTTAGAATGGCAAAAATTGATAAAGCAAGAAACAACAAATCTTGGAGAGGATGTGGAGAAAGGGGAACCCTCTTACATTGTTGGTGGGAATGCAAGTTGGTGCAGCCACTTTGGAAAACAGTGAGGAGGTTCTCAAAAAGTGTAAAATAGAGCTACCCTATGACCCAGCAATTGCACTACTGGGTATTTACCCCAAAGATACAGATGTAGTAAAAAGAAGGGCCACGGGCAACCCAATGTTCATAGTGGCAATATCCACAATAGCCAAAATGTGGAAGGAGCCAAGATGTCCTTCAACAGATGAAGATGTGGGTTCATATATATAATGGAATATTACTCAGCCATCAGAAAGGATGACTACCCATCATTTGCATCGACACAGATGGAACTGGAGAGGATTATGCTAAGTGAAATAAGTTAAGCAGAGAAGTCAATTATCATATGGTTTCACTTATATGTGGAACATAAGGAATTGCAAGGAGGGCATTAGGAAAAGGAAGAGAAAAATAAAGGGGTGGAAATCAGAGGGGGAGATGAACCATGAGAGACTATGGGCTGCAGTAAACAAACTGAGGGTTTTAGAGGGGAGAGGTGTAGGGGGATAGGTTAGCCCAGTGGTGGGCATTAGGAGGGCACATATTTCATGGAGCACTGGGTATTACATGCAAACAATGAATCATGGAACACTACATTAAAAACTAATAATATACTGTATGGTGACTAACATAATAAAATTTTTAAAAAGTTAGCCTTCAATAAGATGATATTATTAAAAAAAAAAAGCACCAAATAATCCAAAAGATTATATAGTCTCATTTATTTTATATGCAGAGAAACAGTAAACAACTTAACCAAGTGTAATGAGAAAGGAAAATCTGAGTTTGCAGTTTGTGCTTTGGAGAACAATATTTGATTTGAAGACAAAAGCAACTTTTTTTTTCTCTCCTCTATCTGGAAATAGCAAAGCTAGTCAATCAGCAAGGCATTTTAAACTGTAGGGTTCCTTTTCCAAGAGTTACATACCAAACAGGTAGTTTTCTCAATCGTGTCTTCTACTATCAAATAGATATGGTAACCATTTACTATATAAGGAAGTGACAGAGCAATCACAGAAAGTAGGTAGATTATTTCATTAGAAATTCTAGATCCTGACCTCTTACACCTAGAAAAATCCATGTTCTAACTTACATACTTTCTGACTAATAAGACAACTAAACAAATTATTCAATGTAGAAAAGGAATGATAATAGGAGCACATTTACATTCTTCACATAGTGTTCTTACTCTAAAATAATACTCTGAAAAACCTACTGTGATCCAAAACCTTATCAATGAAAACCATACAAGTTGGCTCAGTTATTCTCATCTTTTTTTATTTTATTTTATTTTTTTATTTGAAAGAGAGAGAGTGAGAGAGAGCATGAGAGGGGAGAAGGTCAGAGGGAGAAGCAGACTCCCTGTGGAGCTGGGAGCCCAATGCGGGACTCGATCCCAGAACTCCGGGATCATGACCTGAGCTGAAGGCAGCCGCTTAACCAACTGAGCCACCCAGGTGCCCCTATTCTCATCTTTTAAAGCACCAAAATCATGACTCTCTAAATCATACCATGTATATTTAGGGAAAACTCTGATTAAGAAAATAACATGATCAAATATTATCATGAATTTGATAAACCATTAAGATATAAATTTTTATTCACCTTTTTCAATCTCCAGAGTCTAGCTAATACTCAATACTCAAATGAGTTTGGAGCACCTTGCAACGACTCTGGGATCTGGCCAATTTATTAAGGATCACTATGTTGGGGCGCCTGGGTGGCTCAGTGGGTTAAAGCCTCTGCCTTCTGTTCAGGTCATGATCTCGGGGACCTGGGATCGAGCCCCATATCAGGCTCTCTTCTCAGCAGGGAGCCTGCTTGCTCCTCTCTCTGCCTGCCTATGATCTCTCTGTCAAATAAATAAATAAAAATCTTAAAAAAAAAAAGGATCACTATGTTGATGCAATTATTTGCTCTTGTTAGACTATGAGTGCTTCGTCGGGGTGTCTGGCTGGCTCAGTCAGTAGAAGATGCTACTCTTGATCTCTGGGACATGAGTTTGAGCCCCACCCTGGGAGTAGAACTTACTTAAAATAAATAAATAAATAAGTGTGCTTTGTGAAAATTTGCATGTATATCACCCAACTGTGAATAAGTTTTCTGTATGTGTGGATGAGGATTAATGATATGATTTATCAGAATTCTATTTAACAGAAACATAGATTTTAATTTCTTTTAGTTTCTGAAATAGGAGTTAAAATATTACATTTTACTTACCCATCATGTTGTACAAGCTCTGTGGAGCAAACTGCCTCGGCATTTTCTGAATTGCTTCCTTGTATACACTAAGGGCATCCTAATTCAGGAAACAAAAAAGAGACAAAGAACAGGGATATTCACTACAAAAAAAACCAGTAACACCATTCCAAAATTGAAATCTTTCATTGCTATTTCTAAATGGTTCATTGGAGGAAAATAATTGAGCTGTCTTTTGATATCATACTACACTGATTCCCTGAATGAAAACATTCAACCCAGTTAGTGAGGAAGACTATATAAAAATTTTGTTTAACAAGCTGTCAAATGTTACTGAAGCTCATTTATTTAAATATAAATTTTCCAGTTCACATAGATGATTCAGTAAAAAAAAGTAACTAGTAAAAGTCACATTTTGAAGTTACCCATAAGCATCTAAAATGTATAGTTACTTCAAGCAGGCAACCAAGTAGGATCTAAACAAAATAGCAACTAATAATCTTCTGGCTACTGAGATCCACTGAGATTAGGAAATGCACTTATTTAAAAAACAGTATCTTTATCCTTATACTGCAGTCTTAATCCATGGTGTAAGAGTATGGGTTTGAGAGAGAGAAAACGAAGGAGGAGCAATATTAAATGTGAGAGAAGAAACCCATTCAGGTTTGCTTCTTATGAGAGAAAGGGTACACACACCTCCCAGCTTGCTGTGCAACATCCCATCTCTATTATTCTCCCTCTCACCCCAATTAAAAAAATAAAATTAATTTTCATTTTATTACTATTGTAAAAAGAATTTAAATAAGTGGGTAAGATTAGCACCAAATCATTTCCTTAATACCCAGAGTACAATGTATTTTTTTAACATCCAACACTAGATATAAGATAGCAATAATAATGTGTCTTGGATCATAAAGTCAAAGAGACTAACAAGCAAATAAGCTTGAAATACAATGCATGTTATTTCCCTTTCTAGAAGAGTCACAAGTGCCCTGAGAAATTCACAGCAAAGAAATCTTGAGTTTTGTTTAGCAGACGTTCTTTTCCAAATGAATTTCACGATAAAATTATCTGAATAAAAACTCATATTAACTTCTGAAGTGATCATAGTGTCCCTGCAATGCGATCTCAGGAAGAGAAATAGAAATAGAAAATATGGAGACTCGGACGAAGAACACCGGGGAAGGAAAAAGGCCGGGGTTTGGGCCTGACCTCATAGTGTCCCTGTTCATGATAGAGTTTGCCCAGGTTGTAGAGACAGCTGGTAACTGAGCTCTTATGGGCATGAGGGTCCTTCAGGTTTTCATCAGGGATCTCAGAACACTTGAGGAACGTGCGTCGGGCTTCTTCTGTCTTTCCTTGGTTCATGAGAATAATACCGGTGTTTAAATATGCAGCTAAGGGGGAAAAAAAAGGGAAATATAAATGTGAGAAGATGAGGTACCCTGTGACAACAATAAAGTTATCTTTATTCCAATTTAGTTTCTATGGATTAATTCTGATTTTGTAAGAAAATCAAGAAATAAATACTTAGGGAACTAATATATATGAGAACAACAATGCAGTAAGGAGTACAGGTGGCAATGAAAAATATGTGACTAATATTTTCAGCTTAAACTCTAGATGAATAAAAGCTGCATTATCTTAATATATTAAAATAGATAAATGGATATTGAAACTTGATTAAATGGAGAGAGATGTAATTGTCAGAGGCTCATAATGTGATTGGTAAGCCTTCAGAAATAGAAAGAGCATGTTTTTTTTTTTCTCTGAGGCTGTAAGTTACCAAGATAATTTTTGTGGGTAAAGAAGGAAAAAAAGGAGGTGTCGTCTTCAAAGAACTTGAATATTACTTACAAGCCAGGGTAGGCCTGCTTCCGATCGCCAATTTGTAATAATGTAATGCTTCCGCAAACCTGCTGTTCTCCTGTAGAAGTAGCCCCCTGCATGAGGAAAAGAGAAATTTGGAAAAGGACTGTATTATTCTCTGTAAAACCACAAATTCGTATTTTACATTTCAAAAATAAAAATGGTTAAGGGGACTGTAAAAATGCTGACCTGGTAATATAAAAATAAGTACTTAATAGAAGGAAATGATTCCTCAGGAGAGAAAATACTGCAGAGGGATCAGCGGCATTTATGTTGCCTTAGAAAGTATTAAGAAGTATTTTCAAAGAGCCCTTTACCCCCAGTGAACTTTTTCCTTTCCAACAGTTTTTCTCTCCCACTACAATGACAAACCACCTGGATTTCCTCTTAGAGCAAGCAGTTTTTTTATCAGTTCAGAAAGGAAACTTGTCTAAGGCAGTGATACACACACACACACACACACACACACACACACACACACACAAAACACGAGAACATGAAGTGCCCCTCTCACTAACCATATTACTGGGGAAATACCGTGACTGCCTCAAAGGCAAAAGGTAATCTGGGTCAACAGGATAAAGAGAGTCAGAATTTAATCAGATGCCAAAAAGGAACAGAGAAAAACACTGAAGGTTATCCACATTGTTATCACCTTATTTTCTAGATTTGGTCAAATAAGTCTGAATTGCAGAACTGGGCAAATCTCACTTCACTGCTATGAGACATGTTTTTGCCTACTGACCCTCAGACCCCATGGGCCTCCTAAGGAAGCCCCTTAGGCAGTGGCCACAGGGATTACCCATCATTCCAGACCCCACTTTCATGACCTAAATCAGAATCGGTTATAGTCATATCTATGAAAATACAGAGTCAGAGAGCTGGACTAAGTTTAGAAACCTCTCTGCGGCTTTTGGTCTATGCCTATTCTCTTGTAATTAGCAAGTATCTTATAGATATTCAGCACCTCTAATCGGGCCTGAGTACTGATCAGCCTCAAACTGCAGAGTCTTGCCAGCTGCTGAGCCTTTGCAAAATGAGCAGGCTACTGATAAAAACATATCACTTTGTAGAATATTTTTTAAAAACTCAGCTTACTATTTGATGGGCAGCACTGAAAATATATTGAAGAAAATAATTTTAAAATTAAAGTTTGCTCACACATATCATTAGCAAAGATCAACCTATTTCTTTTTTTATTCTTCTCTTTTGGGGGGGTGTAGAGGTGGTGGGCAGAGAGAATCTTGAGCAGGCACCATGCCCACCTTGTGAGCCTGATACACGGCTCGATCCCACAACCTCGAGATCAGGACAAGCCAAAATCCCAAGTCAGACGATGAACTGACTAAGCCACCCAGGTACCCAAACCTCACGAACTCTAGTAGTTGTTTAAAAGTCATATGAATAGGGGCACCTGGGTGGCTCAGTGACTGAAATCCTCTGCCTTCGGCTCAGGTCATGATCTCGGGATCCTGGGATGTAGCCCTGCATCGGGCTCTCTGCTCAACGGGGACCCTGCTTCCCCCTCTCTCTCTGCCTGCCTCTCTGCCTGCCTGCTCTCTCTCTCTCTCCATGTCAAATAAATAAATAAAATCTTTAAAAGTCATCTTAATAGCTCAAACCATCCCAAAGCACAATAACATCACTTATGTAGATGCATACATGTACATTTCTATAAAAAGTTTTGAGCAACAACTTGATCATGAAATTGAAATGTTTTATTGCTGAGTATTCTTTTTAGCTGCTAGAAACAAAGTTTCCTGCAGTACTCAGGAGTTTGTGAAAATGTTCAATTGTCTTTAAAAGTAGGTATATCCCTGAAACTAATATAACACTATATGTCAACTACACTTGAATCCTAATAAAAAAAATTTAGGGGAGCCTGGGTGGCTCAGTGGGTTAAAGCCTCTGCCTTCAGCTCAGGTCATGATCTCAGAGTCCTGGGATAGAGCCCTGCATCGGGCTCTCTGCTCAGCGGGGAGCCTGCTTCCCCCTCTCTCTGCCTATCTCTCTGCCTACTTGTGATCTCTCTCTCTCTGTGTCAAATAAATAAAATCTTTAAAAAAATTTTAATATAACAAAGGGATGTAATACTCTTTGTAAAGACTTAAGTCTCTTCTTAAAGAAAAAAAGGTAAAACTGCTAAAGAGAAAGAACACTCACATGCTTTCCAAAAAAGGAATACTTTTCTTTACAATAATTTTATCGACAAAATGCTGGATTTCAAGTTAACCAAGCTCATATGAATTATCTCATTTCAGAAATTTATCTACCATCTTAATTGCCTTTATCACTTTCCTTTAAGATTCAGATAACAAGGTCCTTCTCCTTTAACACAAAGCTAATGGTACCAGAGGAGAAATACCAAAGAGATATTTAATCCTATTTTTTTCCACCTCCTTTAAGAATCAAAATCTTTCCATGAGGCCCTCTTTATCTAATATCTTCAATCTCTTAGTCCCTTATAGTTTCCTATGTCTTAAAAATACAAAAAAAATTCATGTGCCCTTAAGCACAGAAAAGAAGAAAAACCTCTACCAACTTTATTCCTTCCTGCCTCCACCTCTAACTACCATTTCTTCTCATCAGACTCAAATTTCCTTTCGGAATGATCAATAGTGTAAATGTCCAGTGACTCAAATCTCATTTACGCCTTAAATCCAGTTAAGGTTCTAAGTATCAAACCCCCCAAATCATGTGCTTCCATGAATGGCCCACACAACTACAGTATTTGTGACTCTGTAACTTCTCCTTCTTCCTGAAACTGTACGTCTTCGGCTTCTTGGGAGACCAGTCTCCCCTAGATCTCTTGACCTGGGATCATCCTATAGAGACTAAAAAAGCTATCTCTTAAAAAGCATTCATATACTCCTTTACAAGAAGCTGGTGCTTCAGAGGGCTCTGCCTTCTCTTTTCTTTATACATGGTTTCTGCATGACATCACACATACAGGCAGCTCCTGTACAGACAGACCATCCTCAGTTCTGAAGGACTGACTGCTCTCCTGACATCCAGATCTCTTTCTGACAGGTTCCTGAGCTGCATCGATCTCAGTGCTTGCTGAGATTGAAAAAATTGAAAAAAAAAATTGAAAACAGCATCTCCTGCTCAAGAATAAATAAAAAGATAAACAAATGAAATAAATAAAAGAAAAAAATCTCAATAATCAGCATTGTCATTCACTGCATTTACTAAAATCAATAGCCTGGTTATCATTGTTGAACCTTCACTCATACTCACAATTCCATGTTTTATAGTCTCCAAAGCCCACCGATGCTTTTTATAACTCTTTACTCTGCCTCTCAAGGTTTAGCTTTATGGCTCTGTCAGAGCCCTCTGTATCTTTTACTGTCACCTAAATAACAGCAACAGCCCACTAATTAGTCTCCACATAATTACATTTCTAAAGGGCAAATATGGTTTTAGACTAGACAGAATTAACATGAGGGGTCGAGCACATATCTCTGACAATGTGCCTAAAGCCCACAAACTCCTTGCAAACTGAGGAGTTCAGCCTCGTGGGCTACCTGAGACAGATGTATTATATTCCCGTCATTTCCCAGTTCAAAAAAATATATACAAAGAGAAAAAGATAAATAGCATGATTACCACATCTAGACAATCCTGTCCAGCCTGCCTGACTCTTTGGAGGAACCAAGTCCCATGGAGTGACGCAGCTGCCAAGTGTCTAGGATTATGTACCACATAGCCCTTTGAATTTGAGAGCATCATCCCCTCCATTATCAGAATAAAGTTAACAGTGGAGTGAGTCCAAGCTAGATGGCTGCTGTGGCTGATTTCTCAGGGCTAGAGATTTTAACTAAGCATCAACTATGCTCTCACGTGCACGCTGCAAATGCAAACAAGACAGATATGCACATGCCTGTGGGTGCACAATCTATGGGGGAGACAAATAAATGGTGTGGAAAACTACTCTGCCAGGGGATGGGGGACCAACGCTGGCCCAGCTCACAAATGGACAAGTGAAGGTTCACAAAGTCTAAGTGACATGGGCAGGGGCTAGCAAGAAGTATCCTTAGCCCACGGGAGAAAGTGTAATAGCTCCATGTTAAACAAGAAGAGGTTCAGAAAATTTACCCACTAACTCTAGGTTTTATGACTAGAAAGAGGCAAAACGTGGACTGGAACACAGTTTCTCTGATAATAAATCCCCCATGCTTTCTAGAAGGAACAAAGAGTAAAGAGAGAAAATAATTCCATTTGAGGAATATGCGTACAAGCTTATGTTTCCTTTCGCTCTAGCACACTCCAGATTTTCTAAAACGCTAAATTGCATCAATGCTCTAAAAAGGAATTCAACACAGTTCCGGTAGTTCAGGATAAATGTGGGTTAGTTCTAGCACTGTAACACCCAAGCTTCTCTGATTGCCTTTTGCCACATTTACAGAACCCATTCTTTATTTACTGAAGAGAGGACAGAGGTATAGAACCCCTTCACATTGAAGTAGTTATGGTAACAAGAACAAAAGTTAAACTTATCTGATACAATGTTGTCAAGTACGTCACATAAAATTCACTTATTACTCAACAATCACCTTAGGAGGTAGGCTATTATTACTAGCCCCATCTTACAGAAGATGAGCTTCAGACAAGAAAAATTCAGCAAGACGCCAAAGGTCACACAACTGGTGAGTAGTATGCTATAACCGAAGCCCAGATCTCTGATTATAAAACAGGCTACACTGTCATAAATCGTTCATACCAAAGGCTTTTCCAGAACTGTTTAAAATTGAGGACAGGGTTTGTTTACATGCTAATAACATCAATAAAATCTTCTGGATTCTATGTATATTCAAAATAAAAATTCAGGGGTGCCTGGGTGGCTCAGTGGGTTAATCCTCTGCTTTCAGCTCATGTCATGATCCCAGCATCCTTGGATCAAGACCCACATGGGGCTCTCTGCTCAGCAGGGAGCCTGCTTCCCGGCCCCTGCTGCCTGCCTCTCTACTTGTGATCTTCGTCAAATAAATAAAATCTTTAAAAAAAATAAATAAATAAATAAATAAAAATTCAGTTCAATATGCCATCAAGCCAGAATTCAATGAGAAATCATTTTATTCATATTACATGAGGTTGCTTTATAATTAAGGAAACTAGCTCCATTAATGTGAAGTTGAAGTGACTGTTGAGAAAGAAATGGAAAAAAAAAAAAAAAGTTAGTGATCTCTGACTAATAAGTGGTGGGATCACTTTTACATATCTGTATGTGGAGGTGGATATATCATAGTACTTTTTATTTTTTAATAGAAGAAAATATTTCAGTTCTCATATTTCTCCCCCAGTGATTTATCCTTAAGAAACAATGAAATTAAGCACCCAGAGAAGAAGAATACAAATTGGGGAAACAGAATAAATATTGTTTCAACCAAAGGAAGAAAGCACGTTGGGATCTATGAAGTATTATTCATTCTAACAGTTACATTTTAGAACACAGTATTTAAAAAAAAAAAAGCCAAGCCATACAATCATAAAACAACAAAATGCCATCCCTTAAATCTTTTCAACTATTTTTAATCTGATTTTGATCACATATTCTAGAAATCACCATTGAGTATGTAGAATTTATTTTCCCCTGTGAAAGTTTTGCCCATCTTTATGCCAGTCTCCCCTAACAATGTTGTCTTTGTCTAAAATGTCATTTTTAAAGAATCACAATAATCTACCCACTTGATAAATGAAAACCAGTCAAAAGATGATAACAATGGATTGGACTGAGTTAAATGCAAACATTAAATGTAAATAGGCATACAAACCCCTAGCTAATTCTAAATATTGACAGAGACAGACAGGGAACACTTATTTAGCAATTTAGCACTGTGTTTCTCATTAAGGGATGACTTTGTCCTCCCCACCCTGTCCTCTAAGGAACATCAGACAATGTCTGGAGACATTTAAGTTGTCATATCTGGGAGGATTTTACTGGCATCTAGTGGGTAGAGGCCAGGGATGCCATGAAATATGTAAAATGTTAGAAGATATAAGACAGCCACCAAAATAAAGAATTTTCTGGCCCCAAATACTGATAGTGTTGAAGTTAAGATACTATATTTTGTATCTCGTATGTACTAACAGCAATACATTTCTTCAGATCTTATCTCTATGTCCCTACCAATCACACACATGAACTATGGAAAGAATATAGAAAATAAGAAATGAAGTGACAGCAATTCAATTTTTTTACAATAAAAATCCAATTTATCATCACTTCTACTTTTTTTCATTAAAAAAAGGCAAAAGGGATGAGGGAGAAGCAAGATGGCAGAGACCTAAATTTAGGAGACCTGAATTTCATCTGGTCCCAGGAATTCAGCTAGATAGTGATCAAATCATTTTTTTTTTTCAAGATTTTATTTATTTGACAGAAAGAGATCACAAGTAGGCAGAAAGGCAGGCAGAGGGAGAGGGGGAAGCAGAGAGCCCCATAAAAGGCTTGAACCCAGGACCCTGATTTCAGGACCTGAACCAAACCCAGAGGCCCAACCCACTGAGTCACCCAGAAGCCCCAAACCATTTTGAACACCTACAAACTCAATAAGAGATAGAAGAGAAGAAGAGCAGAAATTCCAGGAACAGAAAAGGAACCACTTTCCGGAAGGTAGGATGTGCAGAGAAGTGAATCCGAGGCGATATACGGGAAGATGGACTGCAGGGGGAGAGGCTGGCTCCCGGCAATTGGAAAAGCAGTGGAGCACAAAATCGGAACTTTTAGAAGTCGGCTTCACTGAGGGATGTCACACTCGAGGCTAAGTGGTGGTGGAGCCCTCAGGGGACAGTGTAGTCTCAGAACCCTTAAGGGTCACAGAAAGATCAAAGGTGTCTGACTGCAGCAGAGCTCCCATGTATCAAGAGCGGGGAAGCCAGTTGCAGAGACAGAGCCAAGCAATGGGCTCTGAGGTCAGGGTTACCTTAAATCATGATCCAAGGAACAGTCGGGCCACTGCTTTTTAAGCACAGACCCCAAAAGTGGCAGATCCAGGGAGACCCTGTCCTTCCTCCACTGGGAGGAGCAGCAGGGAGCATGCTGCAGGGATCTGCTTGGTTTGGAGACTTCCAATAGGGCCGTGCACCAGAGATGGAAACACTAAGTCACAGGCTGGGTGAGCACAGAGTGCGGCCAGAGACCGGGGAGAAGGGAGTGACTGCTTTTCTCAGAGGGTGCACTGAGGAGTGGGGCCCTGAGCTCTTGGCTGCTACGGGGCTGGAGACTGGGAGGCCACCATCCTTCATTCTCCTCCTCCAAAGCTGTATGGAAAGTGTTCAGGGAACAAAACCTCCCTAGAGCAAAACCAAGCAGATTACTTAGCCCGGCCCCTGGTAAGGGTGGTGCAATTCCACCTGGGACAGAGACATTTGAGAATCACTGCTACAGGCCTCTCCCCTAGAAGATTAGCAAGAACATCCAGCCAGGATCAAGTTCACCAATCAATAAGAACTGCACAACTACAGAGCTAGGAGAAAGCAACACACAGAAATCATAGCTTTTTTCCCCCCAAGATTCTTTAGTCTTTCAAAGTTAAATTTTTTTAATTTTATTTTTTTATTCTACTTTTTTTAATTTTCCTCTTTCCTATTTTAACTTTTCTAAACTATCTTATCAATAACTTTTAAAAAAATCTTTTTGAATTTTCATTGTAATATTCATATTCTATCCCTCTATCGTATTTAACCTTATTTTTTGTATACACATAGGCTTATCTTTCTTTAAAATTTTGAGATACAGTTTTTTTCTTACAGATCAAAATATACCCTAAGTCAAGTACATGGCTTTGTTCTAGTCTCCAGGCTAATCACATTCCCTTTCCAATTTTTTTTTCAATCAACTTCTTGTCTTCTCAATTCCTTTCCTAGAATCTCTTTTTAATTTTCATCTTTACATTCATATTCCACACCTTCATTGTGTCTACCCTTCTTTTTGTATACGTATTAGTTTTTCTTTTTTTAAGATCTTGGAATACATTTTCTTCTAACAGATAAAAACACACTCAAAATCAAGTGTGTGGCCCTGTTCTATTCACCAGTCTAATATATACTTTTTTCCTTTTTATTTTTTTCTCCTTTCTTCTCCTTCCAGTTTCAGTTCGCTTCTTAATTGGTTAGTTTATATTTTTTCTGGGTTCGTTGCTACCTTTTTAGCATTTGGTTTTCTCATTCATCTATTCTTATCTGGATAAAATGACAAGTCAGAAAAATTCACCTCAAAAAAAAAAAAGAACAAGAGGCAGGACCAATGGATATTAGAAAGATGTCAGAACTTAGTGTTCAGAATGACAATTATCAAGGTGCTAGCTGGGCTCAAAAAAAGCAAGAAAGATACTAGAGAATCCCTTTCTGTAGAAATAAAATCTCTTTTGGGAGAAATTTAAAAAAAAAACCTAAAATCTAAACAAGTTGAAATCCAAAAAAAGCTACTAATCAGGGGCAATAAAAAATGGACACTCTTACTGCTACGATAAATGAGGCAAAAGAGGGAATTAGTGATATAAAAGACCAAATGATAGAGAATAAAGAAGCTAAGCAAAAGAAAGATAAACAACTACTGGAACACAAGGGGAGAATTTGAGAGATAAATGATACCATAAGATGAAACAATATTAGAATAACTGGGATCCCAGAAGAAGAAAGAGAAAAAGGGGCAGAAGGTATATTAGAACAAATTATAGTGGAGAATTTCCCTAATTTGGTGAAAGGAACAAGCATCAAAATCTAGGAGGCACAGAGAACCCCCCCTCAAAATCAATACAAATAGGTCCAAACCCCATCATCTAATAGTAAAACTTACAAGTCTCAGGGACAAAGAGAAAATCCTGAAAGCAGACTGGGACAAGAGGTCTGTAACATACAATAGTAGAAATATTAGATTGGGAGCAGACCTATCCACAGAGACTTGGTAGAAGTCAGAAAAGACTGGCATGATAATATTCAGAACACTAAATCAGAACAATATGCAGCCAAGAATATTATATCCAGCTAGGCTTTCATTGGAAATAGAAGGAGAGATGAAAAGCTTCCAGGACAAACAAAAACTAAAAGAATCTGCAAACACCATACCAGGCCTACAGGAAATACTGAAAGGGGTCCTCTAAGCAAAGAGAGAGCCTAAAAGGAACAGACCAGAAAGGTACAGAGACAATATACAGAAACAGTCACCTTACAGGCAATACAATGGCACTAAAATTCTTATCTTTCAATAGTTACCCTGAATGTAAGTAGCTAAATGCCCCAATCAAAAGACACAGGATTTCAGAATGGATAAAAAAACAAGATCCGTTGATATGCTGTCTACAAGAAACTCATTTTAGACCCGAAGACACCTCCAGATATAAAGTGAGGGAGTGGAGAACAATTTACCAAGCTAATGAACATCAAAAGAAAGGTGGAGTGGCAATCCTTATATCAGATGAATAAAATTTTAAGCCAAAGTCTATAATAAGAGATTAGTCCTTTAGATACTTAAAGGGACTGTACAACAAAATCTAAAAATTTTAAATATCTATGTCCCTACCATGGGAGCAGTCAATTATATAAGCCAAGTAACAATAAAATCAAAGAAACACATTGATAATAACACAATAATAGTAGGGGACCTTAACATCCCCCTCACTGAAATGGACAGATCATCTAAGCAAAAGATCAACAAGAAAATTAAATGCTTTAAATGACACACTGGACCAGATGGGCATCACAGATAAATTAAGAATATTCCATCCCAAAACAACAGAATACACATTCTTCTCTAGTCCACATGGAACATTCTCCAGAAGAGATTACATCCTGGGTGACAAATCGGGTCTCAACTGGTACCAAAAGATTAGGATCATTCCTTGCATATTTTCAGACCACCATGCTTTGAAACTAGAACTCAAACAGAAGAGGAAAGTTGGAAAGAACTCAAATACATGGAGGCTAAAGAGCATCCTAGCAAAGAATGACTGGGTCAACCAGGAAATTAAAGAAGAATTAAAAGAATTCATGGCAACAAATGAAAGTGAAAATACAACTGTTCAAAATCTTTGCAACACAGCAAAGGCAGTCCTGAGAGGAAAGTATGTAGCAATACAAGCCTTTCTCAAGAAACAGGAAAAGTCTCAAGTATACAACCTAACACTACACCTAAAGGAGCTATAGAAAGAACAGCAAAGAAAGCCTAAACTCAGCAGAAGAGAAATAATAAAGATCAGAGCAGAAATCAATGAAATAGAAACCAAAAGAACAGGAGAATAAAACAATGAAACTAGGAGCTGGTTCTTTGAAAGAATTAATCACATTGATAAACCCCTGGCCAGGCTTACTAAAAAAAAATAAACCAATTTAATAAAATCATGAATGAAAGAGGAGACATCACAAACACCACCAAAGAAATACAAACAATTACAAGAACATATTATGAGCAACTATACACCAGCAAATTTGACAATCTGGAAGAAATGGATGCATTCCTAGAGATATATAAACTACCAAAACTGAACCAGGAAGAAATAGAAAACCTGAACAGATCTGGAACCAGTAAGATTGAAGCATTTATCAAAAATCTCCCAACAAACAAGAGCCCAGGACCAGACCACTTCCGAGAGGAATTCTGCCAAACATTTAAAGAAGAATTAATACCTACTCTCCTGAAATGTTCCAAAAAACAGAAATGGAAGGAAAACTTCCAAACTCATTTTGTGAGGCCAGCATTATCTTGATCCCAAAGCCAATCAAAGTACCCATCAAAAAGGAGAATTACAGACCAATATACCAACATCCTTGATGAATATGGATGCAAAAATTCTCACCAAAATACTAGTCAGTAAGATCCAACAGTACATTAAGAGGATTTATTCACCACAACCAAGTGGGATTTATTCCTGGGCTGCAAGGTTGGTTCAACATCTGCAAATCAATGAGTGTGATACATTAATAAAAGAAAGAACAAGAACCATATGATACTCTCAATAGATGCTGAAAAAGCATTTGACAAAGTATAGCATCATTTCTTGATCAAAACTCTGCATACTGTAGGGATAGAGGATACACACCTCAATATCATAAAAGCCATCTATGAAAAACCCACAGTGAATATCATCCTCAATGGGGAAAAACTGAGAGCTTTTCCCCCAAGGGAAAACATGGGGGAAAAGAACATGGCAGGGCTGTCCACTATCACCACTGCTATTCAGTATAGTATTAGAAGTCCTAGCCTCAGCAATCAGACAGCAAAAAGAAATCAAAGGCATCCAAATTGGCAAAGAAGACAAACTCTCATTCTTTGCAGATGATATGATACTTTCTGTTGAAACCCCAAAAGACTCCATTCCAAAACTCCTAGAACTCACACAGGAATTCAGTAAAGTATCAGGATATAAAAATCAATGCACAGAAATCAGTTATATTTCTATACACCAACAGCAAAATAGAAGAAAGAGAAATTAAGGAGTCAATCCCACTTACAATTGCACCCAAAACCATAAGATACCTAGGAATAAACCTAACCAAAGAGGCAAAGAATCTGTACTCAGAAAACTATAAAGTACTCATGACAGAAATTGAGGAAGACACAAAGAAATGGGAAAATGTTCCGTGCTCATGGATTGGAAGAACTAATATTGTGAAAATGTCTATGCTACCTAAAGCGATCTTCACATTTAATGTAATCCCTATCAAAATACCATCCATTTTTTCCAAAGAAATGGAATAACTAAGCCTAAAATTTATACAGAACCAGAAAAGACCATGAATAGCCAGAGGAGTGTTGAAAAAGAAAACCAAAGTTGGTGGCATCACAATTCCAGACTTCAAGCTCTATCACAAAGCTGTAATCATCAAGACAGTGTGGTACTGGCACAAAAACAGACACATAGATCAATAGAACAGAACAGAGAGCCCAGAAATGGACCCCCAACTCTATGGTCAACTAATCTGCGACAAGGCAGGAAAGAATATCCAATGGAAAAAAGACAGTCTCTTCAACAGATGGTATTGGGAAAACTGGACAGCTGCATGCAGAAGAATGAAAGTGGACCATTTCCTTACACCACACACAAAAATAGACTCCAAATGGATTAAAGACCTCAATGTGAGACAGGAATCCATCAAAATCCTAGGAGAACACAGGCAGCAACCTCTTTGACCTCAGCCACAGCAACTTCTTCCTAGAAACATTGCAAAAGGCAAGAGAAGCAAGGCCAAAAATGAACTATTGGAACTTCATCAAGATAAAAAGCTTCTGCAAAGGAAACAATTAACAAAACCAAAAGTCAGCTGACAGAATGGGAGAAGATATTCGCAAATGACATATCAGATAAAGGGCTAGTATCCAAAATCTATAAAGAACTTCTCAAACTCAACACCCAAAGAACAAATAATCCAATCAAGAAATGGGCAGAGGATATGAACAGACATTTCTGCAAAGAGGACATAAAAAATGGCCAACAGACACATGAAAAAGTGGTCAACATCACTTGGCATCAGGGAAACACAAATCAAAACCACAGTGAGATACCACCTCACACCAATCAGAATGCCTAAAATTAGCAAGTCAGGAAACGACAGATGTTGGCGAGGATGCAGAGAAAGGGGAACCCTCCTATACTGTTGGGAGTACTGGTGCCAATGCAAGCTGGTGCGGCCACTCAGGAAAACAGTATAGAGGTTCCTCAAAAATTTGAAAATAGAGCTACCCTATGACTCAGCAATCGCACTACTGGGTATTTACCCTAAAGGTACAAATGTCATGATCCGAAGGGGCACGTGCACCCAAATGTTTATAGAAGCAATGTCCACAATAGCCAAACTATGGAATGAACCTAGATGTCCATCAGTACATGAATGTATAAAAATGATATGGTGTGTGTGTGTGGTATAGAATACTATGCAGCAATCAAAAAACACAAAATCTTGGCATTTGCAATGACGTGGATGAACTATAGGGTATTATGCTAAGTGAAATAAGTCAATCAGAGAAAGACAACTATCTCTCTGATATGAGGAATTTGAGAGGCAGAGTGGGGGACTGTGGGGGGAAGAGAGGGAAAAAATGAAACAAGATGGGACTGGGGAGGGAGACAAACCATAAGAGACTCTTAATCTCAGGAAACAAACTGACGGTTGCTGGAGGGGAGAAGTGGGAGGGAGAGTTGGGGTGGCTGGGTGATGGACACTGGCGAGGGTATGTGCTATGGTGAGTACTGTGAATTGTGTAAGACTGATGATTCACAGACCTGTACCCTTAAGCAAATAATACATTATATGTTAATTTAAAAAAAAAGGCAAATGAAAATGGAATTTTCTTTTTTAAAAAAGAGAATTTTCTAAAAATTAAAAAGTATGCCTGTTCCACTTTTAGCAGTACATCTGAGCAAACTGTCAGTGGCTCTGTGTAATAAGATTACCTTCTATATAGAACTGCAGAAGCATACACATCTTCAAGCAACGTTATGTTTTGCCTCAGATTCTAACCAGGTCTTTCAAAATAGTTGAAATATGAGATACTCAAAAGTTGGTATTTTTTAAAAGATTTCATTTATTTATTTGTCAGAGAGAGAGAGCACAAGCAGGGGTTACAGCAGGCAGAGGGAGAAGCAGGCTCCCCACCAAGCAAGGAGCCCATATGGGACTCGATCCCAGGACCCTATTCCAGGACCCTGGCATCACCAACTGAATCGAAGGCAAATGCTTAACCATCTGAGCCACCCAGGTGTCCCCAAAAGTTGGTATTAATATAGCACGACCATAGATGAAAAGTTTACTTTTCAAGAATTTACAGGATGCTACTTAAGCTGATGTTTACACAGAGCATGGGTGAAACAGGAGGCAGTTTACATAAAGTCCTACATCTTTAAAACTAAGGAAATACTAAAAAATAGTACCATTCTTCCTTTTTTTGATTTCATTAAAGCATAATTTGTGGCACTCCTACAAACATATTAAACATTGACAATAAAATTACAAAAAAAATGAATACATGTTTTTTGAATGAACTATGTCACAGTAGAGATAGACAAGCAACAGTCACAACACAGTGTAAAGTATAAAGTCTTTTAGGGAACACATGAAAGGAATACCTTCCCAAGCTGACAAAGTCAGGTGAGGTTCCTAGAAAAGTCAAGGATTCAGGGAATGAATTTCTAGACAGATCAAGGATTCAGGGAATGAATTTCTAGACAGATCAAGGCATGCATATAAAAACTCAAAGGGACAAACAATACATTTTAATTAGCCAATAGAAATAATGACAGGCTTCACAGAAATAAAATGATAATCTATATAGGAAGAATTCTGGAAAATGGAAAATTAAAACAACTTAAAATTAAGATTATGTTATTAAGAAAATATTTCAGTAATGAACAATTTGGCTATTCCCAGTAAAGTTCAAAATAGCCAAATTATGGAAAGAGCCCAGATGCCCAGCTACGGATGAATAGATAATGAAGATGTGGTGTATATACACAATGGAATATTACTCAGCCATCAAAAAATGAAATCTTGCCATTTGTAATGACATGGATGGTACTAGAGGATATTATGTTAAGCAAAATAAGTCAATTAGAGAAAGACAATTATCATATGATCTCACTCACATGGACTTTAAGAAACAAAACAGAGAAACATAGAGGAAGGGAGGGAAAAATAAAACAAGATGAAATCAGAGAAGGAGACAAACCATAAGAGATTCTTAAGCATAGGAAAGAGAGTTTTGCCAGAGGGGCAGGGATGAGGGGTGGGGTGATGGAATAATGGGGTGATGGACATTAAGGAGGGATATGATGTAATGAGCACTGGGTAT
>JAQQSY010000104.1:0-18134 GCA_028646535.1 Procyon lotor
GAGAAGGCTATGTGTTCACCAAATCCTGTTCCATATTCCTCCTTCCTTAACTGATGGAATATGAAATTTTCCAGCTCCTTATACCTGGAAGAGGCCATATAGCCATTTCTTACTTATGGAATATGAGCAGAAATGACACATAATTCTTCCAGGTCGGATGGGTGCAAATACCA
This sequence comes from Procyon lotor, assembly GCA_028646535.1. Classification (NCBI taxonomy): domain Eukaryota; kingdom Metazoa; phylum Chordata; class Mammalia; order Carnivora; family Procyonidae; genus Procyon; species Procyon lotor. The sequence continues at coordinate 174 of JAQQSY010000104.1, forward strand.
AGAAACTCTCTAGTATAGATATGGATACCAAGAAACTCTCCAGTCTTTCTTTTCTTTTGCTGTAGGGAGTTGTCAGTTTCAACGTTGAGATGGTAGAGTCTCCAACAACCGAGGCTTTTGAGCAGCTCTGTAACTCAGAACCCCACACACCAGTCTGCACTGAACATGTGCAGGAATAAACATATGCTCGTTTATGCCACTGGTGTTTCAAGGTCTGTTCGTAGCCATAGCATAACCTAGCTTATCCTGACTAATGTGGCACTTATTAAGAGTAAAATTGAAGTTGAGTAAAGGAAAACATATGTTATTGGAGGAAAAATAAATGCTTTAGAAAACTCCCCTTCTCAAAGACCACTCTTCATCTTACTTTTCCTAACCACATTATGTTATTTTATAACTCAGATTGGCAGTGAAAAGGCCAAGCCCCGTAGTGAGGGTCCAGCAATCAGAACCCCTAATAAATAGCCAATTGGAACTATGTGACATTTATTTCCTGGGAAACCCAGCATGAAATATTTTCTTACTAGTACAGTTTTATACTCCCTGTTCACTTCTTAGACTGAAAATCTGTCCCCTTTGACTTCTGCTACGTGTCATGAGCAATTCTCATCTCCTTTTCCTGGGCCCTCATGGGACTATTTGCTCTAATTTGGATTCATTTCTAAGTACTTCTTTGGCAATAAAATCTGAGAGCATGTTAAAATATTTTCAAGGTGCAATAGGGCACAGAAAAAAGTAAACTCACATACCACGCTCTTGTATTAGGCACTTTGCCTCTGTTGTTGGATTTAGACCTTCTTGCTACCAGTGAGGGAGGTGTCACAGCCCCCAATATACCTACAAGGCAGTTGAGACTCGGTACATTTAACTGACTGACCTAAATAACACAGGTCACAAATGACTGAGCCTATATTCCAGTCTGAAAGAGTGTGATTCCAGAACCTTTGAGCCAGGGAATCAAGACTTCAGTTCTTGTTCCCAACTTTACCTCCACCCAAGTATCTTCAAGGACGGGAATCCACTCATTCACCCAGGAAATGAATGTTGATTGAGTGCTTGAAATTTAGAGTTTGCGATTCACTCTCTCTTTTATTTAATCTTTACAATCTTCCCTTAAATTAGTTCAGTGTGTAGGTTACAATTTTAGGAGGCAAATGGCCTGGCTCTGCCCCAGAGCAGATGTGAGGATCAGGCACATTTCAGCATCCCTTTGAGCCTTGATTATTCCTCTGTTCAACAGGATGGCGAGGTGGGGTCATAGATTGCGTTGACATCACAGGGTTCAAAGTGCATCAGACTGATGGTTGAGCCTATGATATCACTCGTGCCCAGCATGTGCTGTCCATGCTGCTTGCTCTGATTTGCTAGGGGAGAGGGAGACTCAAGGGTAGGAGAAGACAGGAAAGGAGAGGAAACAAAGATTTGTCTTCAGTGACTTTCCCATACCATATAGAATAACTGGCAAAGCCCAAAGTGACTTGAAGGCAAGTTTGCTCCCTGCTTGTCCACCGATCAGCCTTCCCGACCTCAACTCTATGTGTCACGTGATTCCCATAAGTAAGCTGGGCAATATGGTACCTGCATGTACTTCTCTCTTGTCAAGACACAGAATAAAAAATAAAATTATGTAAAACAAGGTGGTCTAGATTTGCAAAATGTTGGCAGTGTTATGTAATCATAAATTCCTACTACCATAGGGAAAAGCAGTAGCACAAGGTATCTATCTAATGAAGTCAGAGAGATGGGCGGTTGAATCTCAGCTCTGACATTTACAGTCCATGTGATTTGGAACAAGTTACTTAAATCCCTTGATAATCAGTTACTTTATCTGGAAAACGAAGATGCCCAGTGGGTGTTATTTATATTTATCTCAGAATTTTTACAAGAATTAAATGAGAGAACATAGGCCAGTGCTGCTAGACAGAGAAAAGATCTAATAAGCCTCGTAATTCTAATTCTTGTTCTAATGATTCATGCAAAATGCTTAGCTCAGTGCACATTACAACACTAACTAAATGCCAGCCCTGACTCTTAGTAAAGGGTAGGTAATTACTGAGGGGGGTTGGAGACTCAGGCACCAAAAGAGTGATGTTTAGTGATAGGCAGATCACCTTCCCTGGTTAGCTGTAACTTACTAATAAGTTGGTTACAGGATTAGGAAATCATCATTGTCATAAGCTTATTAAAACCACAGCCTCTATCCTCTTTGTGCAAGTAGGTTCTATAAATACATCCCAATTAGTCTCTGTACCTCTGGCTCTTCATGCATTTTGTTCATCTCTTTCCTCTTCTTGGGATGCCCCTGGCTCTCCAACCTACTTGTCCTGCCCCTCTTCATGTTCACTGGATGGCACATGCAATCTTCAAGTCCTAAAATAAACTCCATGTTCCTATGAGGCTGCCTCACCATCCCCTTGTCACACAAGAGCGGGATGAGTGTCCTCAGGCCTGAGTTTATAGCCCCTTAAAGGGCCATTCGTGATAGCATCTCACATGATAGCATCTTACCTGGTGTATCGTGACTTTCAGATTAATACAACTCCTCAGCTGTGATTTTTAAAAAGGAAAGGGAGCAAAAATTCCTCACAAAATTCCAAAGGAAAGTTCTTGATTTGAAGAGGCATAGAAACATGAAAAAAGCAAAAGGCTAGCTGACACCTTGTTGGAAATTGGTGGTTGGTAATTATATGCAGGTATATGCATGTAGGTGTGTACATATGTGTGTGCTTCTTCTCAAGAATTCTGTAAGGTATTCTGTGAAAGTATGGTAGAATTGCATATAGAACATTTTCTTAAAGGGTACTCAGATTAGATATTAGCCACATACCAAAAATAACAATTTAATACAAATGATAACTAATCTTTGCTTGATTGTGACCACAGAGAAAATGCTGACATAGGAAGAGAGAAGGGAGAGATAATTATAGTATCTGTGTATATAGTGGAGAGAGGTTCTAGAAAAAAAATCTTTGAAAGAGGTGGCTTAGGAGATGGATCTTAATGGATAAGCAGTGTGTGTGTGTGTGTGTGTGTGTGTGTGTGTGTGTGTGTGTGTGTGTGTTTAAATGTGTATAAATGTGAGAAATGTGAGCTGGAAGCAGATTCCTGGAATAAAGAATGCAGTAAGAAGAGAAATGTGGGAGAACAGGAATGGGACTAAGTGAGGAATGAATTGAGAGACAAGTTGGGATAAAATGCATGTCTGTGTGCATTTATATGTATTTTTGTCTGTATATGTACGTGTGTGTGTGTGTGTGTGTGTGTGTGTGTGTGTGTCGATGTGAAAAACAAGGTTGGAAAGGGAAATAGAGTGAAAGTGAGAGATTATTTGTTCTTGACGAGTTTTCTAGTTTATTCTATAGATTAGAAGAGTTAACATTTTTTTTAAAGATTTTATTTATTTATTTGACAGAGAGGAGAGAGGTCACAAGCAGGCAGAGAGGCAGGCAGAGAGAGAGGGGGGGAAGCAGGCTCCTCGTTGAGCAGAGAGCCTGATGTGAGGCTCGATCCCAGGACCCTGAGATCATGACCTGAGCCGAAGGCAGAGGCTTTAACCCACTGAGCCACCCAGGTGCCCCAGAAGAGTTAACATTTTTAAGGATGGTGTGGCAAGATACGAGCTCAACTTTAAATCTGGGTGTGGTGTGGAAGATAGAATAGGGCTAGAGGAGAGTTTAGGAAAATTAAGGTATTTGTTAAATAAAATTTGGTTAAAAATATGGAAAATAGCAATGCTTTCAATCAGCAAACTGTAGACGTTAGCGTGGCTTAGTTTTGCCAGATATTTCGGGCACCCATTTCCTCTATCAGAGCCTTGGCATTCAGCACTGAGTCAAATGGAAGAAATCAGGAACATGTAAATTTCATTCCAAGTATCTGATGCTTCAGGAATGAAGTGGAAAATACTGCAGTGATTGTTTCTAAGGTGTTAATGCATTCTGATTACATGGATAAATGTTGAACTCCGAAGTTGGAAAGGGGGCTATCCTCCTCCCAGCAAAGCTTTGGCTTCTCAAAATCATGGTTGGAATTGAATTTCATTTCCTTACTGAAAACCCGGCAAATGTAGAAAATGAATCAAAATAGCAAACAACTTTTAAACGAACTTTTAATTGCCATTTAGATGGATTGTCTGGAGATTACACGAGGTAATTAAAGTAAAACAATTTGTACATATGTGGTAAGCACCGGCTAATTATTAACTGCTATTAATTATATTGTTGTTATCATCATCTGTAATCCAAATGCTTCATTCTGAATATGTGGCCTCTCTGGGGCTTTTTCTCGTTAAATCTGTGGTTGTGGAGACTGCTGTTTGGATTTCTTCTTTTTGTAGGAAGAGCTGTCTCTGTTTGAGGCTTCCCTCCTTGGTCAATGAAATGTTACCTCCTGTCTCCCAATATCAAATATCTTAGTGCTGAAGCACATTAGGGATATTACCGTTTAATCATTTTACACTCTATTACTGGGGCTACAGTTTTACACAATACATTCTCGTTTAACCATCTCAACGTTATTTTTGCAATACATGAAAATTTTGATACTGAGGTCATGCGTTTTTCCCTAAACCTATTACAGGGAAAATACTAAAAAGCAAATCTAGATTTCCTTATTGCCAGTTGAGGGCCTTTTGCAATCTTCTGGACAGGTCAGTGGCATTTGTTAAAGCTGGTGTGAATTTAGTGCTTACTCTCTATCTCTACTCCCAGTGGTTAGTACTGTACCTCACATAAAGCCAGCGGTGTTTTGGAACCAGCCCAGAAATTTTACCAGTCAGTTGTCACAAACAGTTAGTTTGAAATCGGGCCTGGTGGGAGTATTTTCACTACAGAAGTTGGTAAACACTGCAAATTTGGGTTCGCCCTACCGAAATAAAAGATCTGGCTGTTAAGCTTTTATCAGCAAACCAGTGGAAATAACTCGGTAACTCAATGGTGATGAATATCCATCCTGTTCAGTAATCAATTCCTGTCCTGTGACCCTACCATACAAGATTACATCTAAACTGTATTGTCAATTATAGAAAATTCCACAGAATTGATGGGACCTGAGAAAGCTCGTATAATTTTTAGAATAAATGAGAATAATCAACTTAATGTTCATAGTGAAAAGTGAAGTCTACCTACATACTTAATGCTGAAACTACTAATTGGTAAAGAGCAGTCACTTTAAGGTCATAATAGGACTTTTATGCTCATTTGCCTCATTTTTTTAGACAAATTAGTGTTCTACCATTACTCAGATGTGGATGACGTGTCCTCCACTGTAAAAGTCTACCACAGTATTTTCATGCTGGAGTTTGGAGAAGTCAGTCCCTCTCCTGGGAGTTCCTTGCCCTCTGCATGCCCCTCATAAACACTCAAGCATTCCATTAACATGACTCTTTCATATACCATCACGAAGTATTGAAGTGATCATTTGGGCCTGACCTTGGATTTGGATGACAATCGTACGGAAAGATGTGGACACTCTGCCTGAAGTAGTCTGCGTGTTCTTTCATACCCTTGGATGATCTCTGTCGATTTGTTCTTATAAATGCTGCAGCATGTGTGTCTTTTAGGCTGAAGGAATGAAAAAGGAAGGAAATTAGCATTTATTAAACTTCCAATATTAGGTGGGTACTTTACACGTAATTGTTATTGAATAGTTATTGAATCCTGCTATCATCATTTCACATGTGTAGCTCAGAAAAGTTAGGTAACTCATCTAAGTTATGCAACTAGTACATGGGATAAGGAATGCTAACGGCCAAGAAAGTTGGGAGAATAGGAATGGGGAGCACCTAGGGAATGACTTAGTGGTTAGTGGGGCAAAAATGCCTCTGTGTGTCTGTCTGTGTTCAAAATTTGTCCTCTTTTTTTCTTAAAGATCTTTTATTCCCCCATTTATTTGAGAGAGAGAGAGCACACAATTGCAAATGAGGGGAGGGGCAGAGAGGGAAAGAGAGGAGAGAGAGAATCTTAAGCAGACTCCACCTGGAGCCCAACATGGGGCTCGATATCGTGACCCTGAGATACTGACCTGAGCTGAAATCAAGAGCAGATGCTTAACCCCCTGAACCACCCAAGTGCCCCCAAAATTTGTCCTCTTTGATTGATTCCTTACATATTACATGACTGTATCAGACACATATTAAGCACTTGCATGCTATATTTTGTTTAAACCTAAGAGCAGCTCTTGTTAGTATGTTATTAGTTATTAGTACTGGTTTAGAAACAAGGTCGTTGGGGTTCAGAAAGGTTAATTAACTTGCCTTGAACCGCACAGCAAATAATTAGAGGATTTTATATTTAAAACACAATTTGTCTATCCTCATGCTATTTAAAAGACATAAATCCAAATAAGGACAATGCGTTTCATGATGATTTTTTAAATTTATTTATTTGTGGATTGTCTGTCCCTCTCCCCACCCCAGAGTAACAAATTAGGAACCACACCCACGTTACTGATTGCTGTAATCCCAATGTATAGCACAATGCCTGGAGCATTGTGGGCACACACTATGTAATGTTTGGAGACGTGTATGGACCACGAGAATATAATCAAGTTAGACCATCACGTTCAACAGCATTTCTTTCCCATAAGAAATGGGAAAGTGGGTCTGCAGTATGTGACTGGAACACTGGTTGGTAAATCCCACTGAGAGCCAAGGGACCTGACATGTTTGGCTATTGTGCAGCTATAGGCAAAAGAAGGGTGTCCAGCCAGGGTGCAAACAGCCCCAAAACCTCAGGAGAGGGCACCGGTGACAGTGGGAGCCCAGCTGTAAACCACAAGGTTTCTCCCCAGAAAGAGGATCATGATGTGAGAGGTGGCTGGTCATCAATTTCCTTTATTGACTGTGTGACCTCTGCTTGTGGAAATGAAGACAACAAGACAGTTTTGCGGCGGCCTTGATTCTGCAAACTGCATCCTGTGCCAGAGGACAATGTGCAGATGCATAAATAGTTATCACTGGGCAAAGAGCAATGGAAAGAGAGAGAGGGACGAGAGAGAGAGAGAGGGAGGGAGGCATTTACCAAATCATTACTGCACACCAGACACTGTTAAGTTAGTTCATTTGCTAGTCACGACAGACCCGTAATGCAGATATTATCTCCATTCTACTTACAGATTCTCAGGTTCAAAGAGTGACTTTATCGCATAGCTACCAAATGGTGGAGTTGGGTTCAAATGCAGGGCACTCTGGCTCCACATGATAGAGGAAATAGTTATTATTTGTGAGCGCTCTTGGTGGGAGAGACTAGATATTCAGCTCATATTTAAGGTAACACTGCAACATTGCAAAGTAAAAATTGAAATCCCTCTTTTATGATAAGAAATTTGAAATGCGAAGGGCTTATCAGGCTTTGTTAAAGTCACAGGTACAGGTGATGCTCCCAGGATTTGAAAACGGTGTATTTGACTCCAAGGCTTATGGACTTCCTCCCACCCGCCCCACCATACTCTCATTCTTGCCTGTAATCTATTTCAACAAACAGATTCTTGGGGCTCCTGGGTGGCTCAGTCAGTTAGGAATCCAATTCTTGATTTCAGCTCAGGTCACGGTCTCAGGGTCATGGGATGGAGCCCCAGGTCAGGCTCTGCACTCAGGGCAGAGTCTGCTTGGGATTCTCTCTCTCTCTCACTCTCTCTCTCTCTCTCTCTCGCTCTCTCTCTTTCTGCCCTTCTCCCTGTTTGCGCTCTCTCTCTCTCATATAAATAAATAAATTAAAAAAAAAAAAAACAGGGGCTCCTGGGTGGCTCAGATGGTTAAGCATCTGCCTTCGGCTCAGGTCATGATCTCCAGGTCCTGGGATCAAGCTCCATGTCTGGCTCCCTGCTCAGTAGAGAGTCCGCTTCTTTCTCTCCCTCTGCCTCTCCCCCTGCTTGTGTTCTCTCTCTCTCTCCATCCCTGTCTCTGTATCACTCTCAGATGAATAAATAAAATCTTAAAAAAAAAAACACAGGCAAATTGTCTTTTAAGACCATAGCTGTCCTTTCTGAAATTGCAAGTACCTCTATCTAACTCGACTTAAAAGCCGATACCCAAGTCATATGTATGACTTCAAAGCATTTCTTTATTAAAGATGTCATAATTTTCACCATACTTTCTTAAGATCTAGATCTGATGAGTTAAAAAAAGATTAAAACCACTTAGAGAGAAGCGGTGGCATGTAAGAGAATCAGTGTAATTTTGGGGGAAAAAAATCCCTGGCATTTTAGAAATAACAAAAAAATAAGAATTATAAAGCCTAACCCACATAGAATGTTAGATAGGAATTTGGAAAACTTGTAATGGATGTATGCAGATTTACATGGTGGGCAAGAACTGGTTTCCACCTTCCACTGTATTTACTCTCAGTAACACACTTAGCACACTTCTAAACTTGGCAAGCTGAATTATAGATAATAGTACTTCCCTACAATGCCCACACTGGACCTCAGACAAGATGCTAAGTGTTTTCTTCTCATTTAATACTTACAATAACCCTAGGACAAAATGGATACTCAACAAAGTTAGCTCCTTCCTTTCACAGCTGATAAATGGGAGAGCTGGGATTTAAACTAGATCTCCCCTGACATCAAAGCTGTGCCCTCAGAATGCATACACCTGATTCAACCAGTCACCCAAGGATCATTCAGATATTTGTTTTCCTCAGCCCTCCGATCTATTGGCTTTGCTATTCAGAGCGTAATGAGTATAATCTTGAGTGAGACAAGGAAAGGCTATCAACTGTCTGCATTAAGCAAGTCACCTCCCTCCATTGGACTTCAACTCATGTATAAAATAGAGGGATTTCGCAAGAAATTACCAGAGACTTCCTCAAGGAAATTCACTTGAGAGGCACCCAGGTGAAGGAAAGTGGGCACGAATTTTCAGTCACCTGTGAATGAGCTCTACCCCAGATCTGCTGCTTTCTAGCTGCGTGACCCCAGACAAAAGAGGGTGCATATCTCTGTGCCTTTGTTTCCTCATCTTTAAAACAGGAAGGAAAATACCTCACCCATGAATTACCATGATCTTAATGAAAAAGTGTGTTGAAACTGCGCAGCAAATCTCCCAGGAGCTCTGACCAGTGCGTGGAGTGCTTGTAGAAGCTCATAGGAGCAAAGGATAAGGAGACAGAAGGCAAACTCTTGGGGGTGAATCGCCTAATGCAGACCATTGGCACATTAAATGTAATGTGCCTCCTCTCTCTGGTTTTATTTCTGCCTTCTCTAGAAGCAGAAGGAATGGAAATAAATGTAGGAAGGATGGTGTGACTTGAGTTAGGAGCAAGAAGCCAGGAAGCAAGATGGTGAGGGGAGGTTGCCTCTGTTCCCACCATTTTGCCCCAAGCTGAGACCCACGCTCCTCACCTAAGGGTGCATATTCCCTGAAGAAATAGTAGCTGGGCACCTACTAAGTGCTAGGCCCTGCGCTTAGTGGGAACTCAGACACAGCTCCTGCCCTGACCTCAAGGGTCTACAGGTGGAGATGGAGATATGAGCGAAACAAGTTTTCATTTTAGTGCAGCGTGAACATGTGCTCACGAAGAGAGGGGACGCCTGCATGTAGCCCCTCTCTGAGGGGCCCCTGGGGCAATGGCTTGTAAGCTGAGAGAAAGTGTATTTTCTCAAATTGAAAAGGCAAGACCATTGAGCCCTTGGCCTGAGAAGCAGGTGAATGGCTGGGAGAAGCTTGCATGGCAGGATGTTGCCCTGGGTGTTTGTTTCAGGGTCCCTGGGAAGCTCCAGAAGTCACATGACATCATCAGAAGCAGTTGTGGTGACACCATACGCAAACCGGCCGTGTGTGTACAGGAGGGGTGTGTGTGTATTTCACATTCGTACACAAACAGGTGTGAATGTGAGAGCAAAGTCCAGGTGTATGCAGCATATCTGGTAAAACTTCTCTATTAGGAGGCCCCCTCTGCTCTGGGCTCTCACTTCCTTATCCACTCGGGTCATTTATCTATCCTGCTGTACTTGGCCACTTTTTGCTCCCAAAGAGTGGTTTCCATGGCCCTTTTCCTGGAGAACTCTTATTTGTGAATCTGTGCCCGTGAGCTGATTTGTTTCGGCACACATTTCCAAGACCCACATTCTTTCACCCAGGGCCAATTTTATTATAGCTTTCTCACGCCTCAGTTTGAAAGCCCTTTCGGGCCCCTTCATTTCTTCCCACAACAGTGCACAAAGGCTGAAACGGGTGAAGAATCGTCAAGAAGAAAGGTCAGTGGTTAATAGGCACAGCTGGAAAGGTTACGTTAAACAGTCTTTTATATAAAGCCCCAGGCAGCTTTAGGAAAATGAAAATGGCCCAAGAAAAAAAATGGCCAGGTATTTCATGCAGAGTCTGCCTCTTGTGGAAGATACCCCAAAACCACATTCAAAATGGTACCCTCTTCTATACAAGTTAGACCAAAACCACTGTATTTAATTACACACACAGACACATTTTATTTTAATTAAAGTAATGCACACATGAGGTTTAAATAAACACATACACATGTATATCTACACACACATTTCATTTTTATTAAATTAATATACATGCAAGGTTTCAATGGACATACACATGCACGGTTGAGAACAGAGAGCAAGGGCTCTTTGCCCCACATGCTTTATTCCCCGTCCTCCAGCCCCACACAGATAAGGACTTTCAATTACTTTAGCTTTCTCTGTATTTTTTTCCAATAGTTAATTAGCTTTAAAAAAGTCTATACTCTTACCATCATTTCGAGATACGTTCAGTTAACTTTAGAGCTCTAGGATGCTTCTACCACCTTCTCTCCCTCTTTCTTTCACTGGGTATCAGACTCCCCCTTCCTTTCCTGGCCCCCTTCCCATTTTCTTTTACAGACATTTCTCTTAATTACATTCTGGCCTGTGGAATTGCATTTTGGCATCCACATCTAGGAAGACCTGGATTATCTTTGTCTTTTTCATAAATCCTTCCGTGGCTGCTGCAGGATGAAGTCCAAATTCCAGCAGAGTATACTCAGCCCTGTACGATATATTAATAGTCAGAGCCAGCTTCAAGGGCACCCTTTCACACACAGAGCCGGGTATCCCCTAAGGGGGACCCTCTCTCCCTTCTCTGAGTTTTACACACACCACTTCCCTTTCTTATTCCTGGAAATCCTCCTCTTATCTTGCCCACCAGGAAAACTGCTCATTATTCAAGAATCTGCTCAACCATGCTCCCCTCTCCCCCACCTGCAGGATGGGGACACGGCCCCCCTCACTCTCTCTATGCTCTCCCGATGTCCACTGTAGCCTGACCAGAGCGGGGGATGGTTCTCTATTTTGTGCTTGACTCCCTGCCTGGACGAATGGTCTCAGACGGTAGGCAGCATCCCCCATATTGCCTCCTACTCCGTCAGTTGGGAATGAAGTAATGAGACTGTTGGGAAGAGACAGTCCTATATTTCTATTCTGGCTCTACCAACTTAATTGGTTGCTTGACCTTCGCTTTTTGAAGTCTGTTTCCTTCTCTGTCAAGTGAGGCAAGAACACCAAGGGGCCATTATACCTGCTGTAAAGTGTATCATGCTTAATCCTTGATGTGGAGGTTCCCACACATTCCCAAACTCTGAAGTCAGATGTGATGGGCAAATATATGGGACTTGGATTTCTTCCTTGGCAGGAGGAGAGTGAGCATATTTTGTATGCCAGAAGGAAAGTGAACCAAATATTTGGTGATCAAAAGAAGAACTGTGGTACTTACTAGTTCAGCTCCTCCAAATATTTCTGAGTGTCCTTTCTTTTTCCAGGGAAATGGCAGGATTGCTCTTCCTTGGCCCCTTGAAGGTAATCTGGCCACGTCACGTGCTCTGGTCAATGTGATCAGAAGCGATATGTGTGCCTTGTGGGCAGAAGTGTTAAGAATTTGTGTGCGATCCACCAGCTCATTCTCATTCCCACTGCTGAGCAATGGGAGATACTACAGGTGGTGGCAGCTGTTCCAGCAGTCTGCCTTCTAGAACGAGGGCATTGCAGAGCAGGCCTAGCGCCAACCCCTGATGCACTTGTTCGTCGGTGAGAAATACGTCTTCCAGTCACTGGAACTGGGGGGTTATTTGTAACATGTGGTAGAAAGAATTCTAGATGGCCCCCATAAACATTGTGCCTGGTGTTACCCCCATGATCATGGTATCTTATACAGCAAAAGGGATTTTGGAGGTGCAATTAATACTAGTAAGCAGTTCAGAGGGAGATTATCTGGGCAGATCTAATCTAACCACACTGAGTCCTGGACAAGCTGAGTATTTCCCTGCCTTGGTGACAGAAGAAGTCAGAGAGATGTGAAGCATGAGGGAAATGTGGTGAGGAGGAGGTTCTCTGTGCTGAAACAGAGGGGCCACCTGGTAAGACCTCCGAATAGCCTCTTGTTGCCTAGAGCGACTCCCAGCCAACACCAGCAAGGAATTGGATTCCGCCCTCGACTTGAATAAACTTGGAAGTGAATTCTTTCTCAGGGCCCCAGGTAGGAGCCCCACCTGGATGACACCTTGGTTTTAGCCTATGAGACCCCAAACAGAGAACAGAGGCTTGCCCAGATCTCTGTCCTGCAGAACCGTGAACGAATACACAGATGAGTTTCGGGCGGAAACAAAGACATGTCGGCACCGTAACCTAGCTCAGCCAGACTGACGTGATTCAGATTTGTGGTGAGGGCCATTCCACTGTGACGTTTTTGAAGGCAGAAATTGTTCTTACTCAAGGCTTTGTTTCTCCAGAGCCTCGGCAAGTGTCTGACACACGATTTTTATCAGACCGAGAAAACAAGATTGATGAGATGTCTGCAGTACCTGATGTGAACCTAATAAAAAGGGCTTTTTAAATCATGTTACAATTATCACTCATGCAAACTGGAAAGTCTATCGCAGCTCCAAGAAACTGTTAGAGATGATTACTTTTTTCTCTATTCCTTCCAAATCACATAGAAACATTCAAATAAATAAAGTGTGAATAGAAAGACTGCCTCCCAGGGAGTCCCAGACCACTTGTGTTCTCACCTCTTTGAGAAGATTTCCCTCAATCCTCAGTCTTCTTGTTATATTCATCCAAAGAATTCCCTATTTCTCCTTCAAAGAAATTTTTCTCAACTATAATCAGATAATTATTTGCTTAAAATCTGGCTACTCTCTTTGAGGACAGAAACCATGCTTGGTTGATTGGAACCGTTTCTCTGTGACCTTGACTAACTCCTGAGGTGAAATAAATGTTCAGTGCAAAATTCCAACAGAAAACAGAAGCAAGGCAGGAAGAAACAGAGCCAATCTTCAGTAATATAAAGGCTATGTAGGGCAGGACTTGTTGTTCCAAGGATATGGATGTAGATTGAGGAAGACCTACGAGCATGCTAAGGACGTGGCATTAGGTTGTCATCCTCTGAAGAGGGTCTAGCAAAAGCTAATTGTGTTTCTAGAGTTCCAGTCCAAATAGTTGGGGTTCAGGGGGCTGAAGGACAAGCAAGGAAAGTCCAGATGGTAAATGCCAACCTTTAGATTGGGCTGGCACAGTGAGACTCACAGGGAAGCCTGGTCAGGAACCAGGCAGACTTCCAGGCCAACTCATTCCAGAGAGCATGGTGTCAAGTCTAGTTGACAACTGGGCCCTAGCACCGCAGAAGCTAATTGATATGAGATCAGGGTATGAGGTATGGGTCTGGAGAAAGGAATTAATTCAAAGGCCTGTAAGATGCTTGATTACCAGAGACTTTGTGTACTTTGTACTGATTCTGGGCTTAGAACAGTTGGAACACTTGACATGTGTTGTCACAGTTCATTTGCAGAGCAACTCCTAGAAATAAGTGCCAATACGCTTTCCATCTTAGAGCCGAGAACCTGAAGCACAGGTTCTCAAGGTCATAAAGTCAGTGCCAAGGTCATAAGGCCAGACTTCGTTCAAATATGGCGGTCTGAGCTCTGAGCCCATACTCCTAACATTATGGAATTGCGAGGTGGAGAAGGGAGTGTGTGTGCGTGTGTGTGTGTGTGTGTGTGTGTGTGTGTGTGTGTGTGTTGGAGGCCATAGATAGAGTTCAAATCTGACCTTACCATTTTGTAGCTGGGCCAACTTGAACGAGTTTATTAGCCTCTCTGAGCATCAGTGTCCTTTTTTACAAAGTAGGCACAATTATACTTACCTCCAGAAGTGAAGATGGGGATTATATGATGATAATTATGACAGGTGTCAGAATGGCTTCTTGATATGTATTGCATCCTCCCCCGACTTCACTTTGGCCTCATTTATAAGCATAGTGCTTTTATCAGCTGTGAAGTTCCTCAAAACTTGCCCCAGCTGGGAGGGTCAGAGAAAGAGGGAAGTGGGGGAAGCAAACTTGCCTGCCTTACTCTTTCTGTGCCTGTTTTGCTTGCTGCTGAATGAAGATAATAGGGCTTAGCTCACAGGGTTTTTACGAAGATCGAATGAAGTCATTTTTGTGAGAGTGCTCCACAAACACAATGTAAGAGCATGTCAGATATTATTATTCATTCCATTCTGTCTCATTCAACAGAAGAAAGGCAAGAAGAATCCCAAAGCCTAAGCATTGTTAGGAGACAGATTTGTGTTTTCAATTGTTCCTCTTGGAAATTCTAAAAGTACTTTAGCCTTAATGAGTATTGAAGCGATTTCAATTTCCCTTTAAATTCAGAGATGCCCAAACACTGTGATTCAGGCTCCCAGAAACACCATGGGAGCTGTCTGCCTGCTCTCCGTTTTAATCAAGTACCGGTACTTGGCTCAAGGTGACGAAATAACGTCCTCAATCGCAGTGAAGCCTTTTAGCAAGAGAGGCATGCTTCCCTATTGAGAAACTGCTACGGTTTAAAGGTCCAAATTCATTAGCCTGGTTTCCAAGGCCCTCCGAGCGAGATCTGAGAATTTTTCTGTGTCTATCCCTCTGGTCTCCTCCTCCAGCTTCCGGTCCCAAATCCATCTCCCCCGATCTGCTTGGCACTCAATTAATAATACATCATTAAATTCCAAAATTCTGTGCTTTTATTACACTTTTCCCTCTGTCTGGAATGCTTAACTCCACTATCTTTCCACCATCACACATACACTGTATTTGTGCTGAATTCTTACTCACTTTTTAGGTAGAACTCAAACACCCCTCTGTTGTGAAGCCTCCCTTCTCTGTCTTACCCTCAACCAAAATTTATGTATTTCTCCAGTCTGTTTCTCTTGAAGTCTTTTATGCATCCATCCTTCCATTGCTCTTTCCCTCTCTCCATCCTTTCCTTCTTCCTTCTCTTCATTTGTATTCCTCCTTCTCTCCGTCCCTCCGTCAATCCATCCAACATCTAAGTGTACTCTGTATTCTAGGCACTGTCCAAGACCTTAAAGTCCTAAAAAAGGGTAACCAACAAACAAATGAAATTCTAGGTCTCAGTCTTCAAATATCCCTTTAAAATTGAAAATTTCAAAATATTATGATTACAGTGAGTAATGAGGTAATGGTAACAGTTGAGGATGGAAAAACGTTTTGTTGTTGTTGTTGTTGTTTTATGGGCAAATCAAAGAAGACCTCAAATGGGAGGTGATAGCCACACTTACCTGTTTTGAAAGAAGAGTAGGAAATTGCTACATGGGGCACCTGATTGCAGCAGTTTTTATGCTGTTACCTGCTTACTTGTGTATGTGGCTCCTACCTCTGTTGTTCTGAAAGTCATTGGAGGCATAAGTCATACCTGTTGTTCATTCTTAGACCCTTGAGGAATGCTGCCACCTTGAAATGAATGAATGGATAGATATATGGTGATGTTTTAGGAAGAAGAGAGTATTTTCTTTCTTTCTTTCTTTCTTTCTTTCTTTCTTTCTTTCTTTCTTTCTTTCTTTCTTTTCTTTTCTTTCTTTTCTTTTCTTTCTTTCTTTCTTTTCTCTCTTTCTTTTTTTTTTTGGCATAAAGGAGCTGATGATGCCAAGACAGGAAGAAATCTAATCTTAGAGACAAGCACAATAAAGCCTAATCTCATGCTACATTGTGAAGCAATACTAACTAATGCTTATTGAGCACTTAATATGTTCCAGACATTTGCTGAGTATTTTTCATGCATCATTACAATCAATCTACAAAACAATCTTGGCACATAGGGATCATTATTATCTGTATTTTAAGATTGAAAAACTGACCAAGAGAAGAAAGAACTCATCCCAAGTCACACAGCTGTGACTCTGCTGAGATCCAAGTGTGGTTCTGGTTCCAGAGCCCAAGTTGCTGGCCGCTGCATGATGCGACCATCCACATAGTCCTTCCTCTCCAAGGGGCCAGCCTCAGGCACCACGGGGAATGTTCCACCTTCGGATAAGAGCAGGTGCAGCTCTACCTAAAATATAGGCTCAACTTTGGGAGACACTATGAATCACTCTACTTGGTACATGAAACCTCTTCCCTGGGATTTTGATTCATAGCATACTAATGGGTGATGTATTCCTTTTTTTGTTTTGTTTTAAGAGAGGTGCAGAGGAGGCAGAGAGAGAATCTTCAGGCTGACCCCACGATTGATCCTGAGATAATGACCTGAGCTGAAATCAAGAGTCAGTTGCTTAACTGATGGAGCCACCCAGGTGCCCCTGGGTGACATAACTCTATATTGCATTGTGTTTAAGCATTGTCATTGAAGCTAGACACCCCAGAGTTCAAATACAAATTCTCCCGTACTTCAAAAATCTCAGACAAAAATCTTTTTAAAAATCTATTCAGGTTACTCAGCTTATATTTCATCATGTATCGTACTACCATAATAACGCCTAATGTTTAATATTAAATGAGATAGCTTATGTTAAATGCTCAGTATAGTGACTATTGCATGGTTAAGTGCTTAAGAAATATTAACACTCAACATTATTAGCTGATGC
Source organism: Procyon lotor (assembly GCA_028646535.1). Lineage (NCBI taxonomy): Eukaryota > Metazoa > Chordata > Mammalia > Carnivora > Procyonidae > Procyon > Procyon lotor. Next base: position 17,010 of record JAQQSY010000104.1, read on the forward strand.
AGATACATATTATATATAAATATATAATACAAAAACTCTAAATATATGCCTTATACATTATGTATTATGTGATATATATTTTTCCTTTCATTTCCATCTCATCTTTTATTTATTTATTTAAAGATTATTTATTTATTTATTTATTTATTTATTTATTTATTTATTTGACAGAGAGAGAGAGAGAGAGAGATCACAAGCAGGCAGAGAAGCAGGCAGAGAGAGTAGAGGAAGCGGTCTCCCCGCTGAGCAGAGAGCCCAAAGCGAGTCTCGATCCCAGGACCCTGGGATCATGACCTGAGCCAAAGACAGAGGATTTAATCCAAGGAGCCACCCAGGGGCCCCATCTCATCTTTTAGATGCTGCAGTACAATGTACTTATTATGAGTGTAGTTTTTGAAGTCTGAATGTCTTTGGTTGAATTCTGTTCTGTTATTACCTTGGTGACCTTGAACATTAATAAGAATGATAAGACTAGTCCATCTCATTGGCTGTTATGAGCATTAATTGAGGCACAAATCACTAAATAAAGTATCTGACAAATAAAGCAGATGAGGATACACTTGAGATACAAAACTCAGATCAGTATTCTTGAAATATAGAGGACAGAAGGTAATTTGTGCTACTTCTTTAACAATTTATTTATTTCTTGTAGCAGGAAAGATTGATGCATTTTTGAAAGCCTATGTATCTGGAGGGTAAGTGCACATTGAATAGACCAGAGACGAGAAGGGTCGATCAAGACTGTAGGGCTCCAGAGAGGAGGGAAAGCATAGTCGAAGGAAGGATGGAGACTTTATGGTCACAATGAGAAGCATAAGATGATAGTGACAGATATAGGTAAGGAAAGAAAAGACTTAGGTGCCATGCTTACTAATTAGATTTTATCCTGGGAATTACAGGCAGACAATAATATTCTGGTTTTCTCTACTAGCCTCTCTGATTCCTGTGCCGAGACAATCCGGGGAGCTCAAGAGAGGGCTGCTTCAGAGCTCCAAGTGAGGGAGAGTTGCTCAGGTGGCTGGAGTAGACAGGGGTGTCCAGAGACAGCAGAAGTCCCTGCAGCTTGATAACTGTTTCAGGTGGTGGAGCAAGGGTAAGGGAAGCCATGGAGGTTGCCTTCGAGGT
>JAQQSY010000104.1:18634-48875 GCA_028646535.1 Procyon lotor
TGTGTTCATGAAAGCAAGGCTTAGACATTTTAAAAATTTTCTTAGCTGTATTCAGGAATCATTACAATCCCTTGTTGCTGCCCCATTGCCCTAGAGGAGACACACGTGTTCCCACTCTCTTTTCCTTCCAAATTATATTCCATGATGCCTCTTGGTCCTTCAGCAAATAGCTCCCTCCCAGGTCTCCCTGTAGTCCTTGAGCTGTCTTCAGGCATGTCTCAATATAAATTTTAGAGTTAATATGGGTTGCTAAGTTGGAACTCCACCACTCATGACTGGGCTTTAATTTGATGAAACTTATTGTGGGCGTGTCTATTATTTGCACATTCCTGATTCTTGGAAAGCCTGAAGTACAAGGTATTGCACCAGTACTGCATTGTGACTCGCAGAAGACTCTGAATAACTTTGGGGAAAAAGTAGCACTTGGCTGCCTTGCTTCCACACAATGCAGTATCTTTATAGGATCCTGCCATCCTTCATCCACTAAATTCACTGGGACTCAAATGAGCTCAGTTTTGAGACAGTCTTAGTTTTTAAAATAGGGAAAAATCAGGCCTGAAAGCTTTGGGATTATAAATAGCTTCGATTTAGGGGACCTGGGTGGCCCAGTTGGTTAAGGGGCTGCCTTTGGCTCAGGTCATGATCTCGGGGTCCCGGGATCAAGCCCTGTGTCAGGCTCAGTGCTCAGTTGGAGTCTGCTTCTCCCTCTCCCATTGCCTCTCCCTCCCACTTGTGCTCTCTCTCTCAAATAAATAAACAAAATCTTAAAAAAAAATAAATAACTTTGATTTATCTGTGAAAGGGTAGTCTCTATAATATTAATATTAACAATAATTCTAATACTGATACCAACATCAGCTCTCAGATATTGAATATCTATTCTCTTTGGGAGGAGATTTACCTACGGTATCACATTTACTCTTTACTGTGTCTTCATGAATTAGTAATAATGATCCTTACTTAACAAAAGAAGGATCTGGGGTGCCTGGGTGTCTCAGTTGGTTAAGTGGCCAACTCTTGGGTCTGGGCTCAGGTCATGATCTCGTAGGTCATGGGATCAAGCCCCATGTCAGACTCTGTGCTCAGCGGGGTGTCTGCTTAAGGATTCTTTCTCCCTCTGCCTCTGCCCCATCCCCCACTTGTGTGAGTGGTCTCTCTCAAATAAATAGATAAATCTTAAAAAGAAAGAGGGATCTGAATTGGAGAGCTCAAGTGACTTGCCACAGGTGACATAAAAGTGGTAGAAACTTGTCTGTTTCTCTCCACATCCTGTTACTTTTAATCACTCTACATTAACGCTGGCAACTGTGTTCCCAGATACTGGTGAAATTGTACTCACATCATCACAAAGTCTTAATTTGGAGATACTTATTCACTGGCAGCAGACTCTAGCTATGGCTACAGGTAGGAAGAGGAAGAAAAGCAGGTCCCATATATGAGGGAAGCCAAGTAGGCCAAGGATTGGAAAATAGAATGCTAGACAGAAAACTGAGGCAGAAGTCCAACTGAAGGAATGGGGAAGTGAATTCAAGGAATGAGAAATTGTCTAGTCCAGATACAGAATGAGGGAATGACCAGAACTGGACCCAGCTCAAGAACGCTGGAAAGATGTCTGGGTCTACAGTCAAAGGTGCTGCTTCATTAGCATAGCTTAGAAAATGGTCACTGGATGGGCCAGCAGAAGTCCCTCCCCCTTAACACATCTCCTCTCTCCCAGGTCCACAAAGCAGCTTAATGAGGAGCCTTCGCAGCCTAGATGGCCCACTCACCTCCCAAAGGTGGGTGGAGTCAGGTTATCTTCGCCGTCGTTCCTAGCTTATCGTCTTTGATCCATAGGAAGCTGCCTTCTTTCTTTTCACCAGGACCGATTTAGTTTCGAAGATTCTCACATCTCTTGGCTGCAACAGTGAAAGAAACACTTTCCGGAATGTTTTAATTTTCCTTTCACAGCAGAAACCAGACCAAGTGGAATAAAGTGAAAACAGGCATAACAAAGCAAACTTTCCTAATCCTCTAGGGAGACATGACCAGCTCAAAAACACTTCTAGTTATACTCTTAATTGAGAATTCTTTCAGTTAGGTGAAATATAGACGACCCATTCCACTTCACTGGGGCAACCTCAAGGGGAAGGCTAAGTCCAAAGATAGAAGTTTCTGGGGTACCAACTTTGCTAAACATAAAGGAAAGACTTACAGCAATCAGAGTGGCCCAGAAATGGGATGATCTGTATCAAGAGAGGATCCATACGTCAAAAAAGACAAGCTGCTAGTCACAGTCTAGCAAAGGCCAGAGGAGCATTTGGCCGGTATGTTGGAGATGGGGGCTCTGATACTATGTGGAAGATTGAATTAGAGTTTTTAAGTTCTTGTATCAGTTAGCAATTGCTGTATAACAAACCATCTCAAAACTCAATGGCTTAAAGCAGTAAGTACAGTAAGTATGTGTTATTGCTCACATTGGTGAGGGGACAGCTGAATGGTTCTTTCAGTCTTGGTTGGGCTCCCTCATGTGTCTGCTGTCAACTGATCTGGATGCAAGTGGTTTTGCTGACCTGGGCTGAGCACTACCGTATATTCGGGACTGATTGGCAATAGTCTGGTTGAGGATGGCACTGGCTGGAACAAATGGGTGCTCATCCATGACGTCTTTTTTTTTTTTTCATTTTTTAAATTAACATATAATATATTATTAGTTGCAGGGGCATGAGGTCTTTAATACTCTACCAGGTTAGCTCAGATTTGTTTATGTAGTCATGTAGGGGTGAAAGAGAGCAAGAAACTCATGGCCTCTTGAGTCCTAGTCTTAAAATTGAAATTTTATTGCATCTCATTGAATAAAATAAGACGCAAGGCCAGTCAAGATTCGAAGGGTGGAGAAATGACTCTGCCTCTTCAATAAGAGGAACTGCAGACACTTACTGCAAGGGTGGGGATAGTGGAAAAGTGAAAAATGGAAGCCACTTTTTATAATGGCCACACTCTTCCCTCCACCCCAGAAAGTCTGTGATTCCAAAGGCTCGTGGGCCTATCTTATTCATTTACAAAGGCATGTTATGACTTTTATTTATTTTTCTTCTATTAACACATAATCTGTTTTAGACCTGAAAGATTTATGGTTCCAATCATGACAACCTAGAGAGATCGTCTATGGCTCCTTGCATAATTTATAAATATAGGTGGAATGTTGTCTTGTCTTCTGTTTATAGAATTCTTATGGCAATAGCTAAAATAGCAACAGCCACCACAGCCACCACCACACCAACCCAATGACATTAGGATTTTCACCATTATATTCAGAGCTTATAAAACTGTGATTATATGTGACTTATGTAACTAACTTTGCAGGCAGGCAGAGTATCCATTTAAAGGAAATCAGACTTAAAGAGCTTAAAGATCTTGCCCAAGGTGATCCAATTCATTATTCCCAAGATCAGTGTCTTGGACTCTTTCACATTTCTTAGGATTTGTCCTGGGAAGAGTACAACTTTTAAACAAGAACGCTTTTTGCCTTATACTGTTAAAAGATCATTTTTTTTTAAAGATTTTTTATTTATTTGACAGAGAGAAACACAGCGAGAGAGGGAACACAAGCAGAGGGAATGGTAGCGGGAGAAGCAGGCTTCCCGCCGAGCAGGGAGCCCAATGTGGGGCTCGATCCCAGGACCCTGGGATCATGACCTGAGCCAAAGGCAGACGCTTAACGACTGAGCCACTCAGGCACCCCTAAAAGATCATTTTTAAGTATTAAGAAACCAGGTTCCTTTTTACATCTCCCAGTTCATGTTCCTCTCCACAATAAGTAATCTACTCCTGGAGGTAGGAGAGTGAAGTCCTTACAAATGAGATTAGAAGCATTAGTTCTCCATTCTGCTTCCCTTGCCTTACATTTAACATTTACCTTACCTTACATTATATTGCCTTTTATTTACATTTAACACATTTCAACAAATAATCCTTAATCTTCAGTGATTGTGTGGTCCTCATATAATTCTAGGCCATCAAATAATACATCATAGCAGCTCTGGGAAATGGTGTTGGAATATTGTGAAAAATAAGGCTGAGAGGTATTAAATGACTTACAAGGTAACATAGTTCAGACCTAAGTCTGACTCCAAATTTTGTAATCTTTCTACTGCATACAAACTTTCTTATTGTCTAATTTCCTGAAATAGATAATAAAATCCTGCATCTTGATGGTATTTCAATATTCCTATCATTTATATCTTCACTTGTTCCTTAAAAGTTTGTCAACAGCTACTAGCCAATGTAAGAATTTCTGTCCCTATATGTAGAGATAATGGAGAGCAGAATGGAAAATTGACTTGCTCAGAGTTGCAAAGTTTTTTGGTGCTGGAAATGAGACTGAACAACAGATCTGTCTTGAATTCTGAAGTGGGTTCTCCTTCCAATATCTTTCAAGGTTATCTGATAGTAGGACCTCTGCTTTCTCTCTATATGTTCACTTAAAGTTTCTAGTCCCCATTTAAAATTTTTTTTATTGGGGGATTGGTGTCTGGGTGGCTCAGTTCATTAAGCATCTGACTCTTGATTTTGGTTCATGTCATGATCTCAGAGCAGTGAGATTGAGTCCTGCGTCAAGCTCTGTGCTGAGTGTGGAGCCTGCTTTAGATTCTCTCTCTCCTTCTCCCTCTGCCCCTCCTCCCACTTCTGCTCTCCCTCTCTCTTACCACCCCCAAAAAAACTTCCTGGGAAAAAAAAACCCTTGTATTTCACTTTCCAATTTGATGACACATATCTCTTCTTCATACTTGTCTGTAGGTAAAATCTTTCTTATAGGTCCAGAGGGCGTTTTCAATGGAATAATATATGCATTTCTTCACTGTCCTGGATGAAGACCAGAGAGAGTAGTTAAAACCTGTTCCCCTGGGAAGCATTGCCAGGAGGAATGGAAGAATAATAAATTTTAATGAGGTTGTGTTAGATATTTATCCTCCAACAGTCTTATTGATGTAGCATAAAGCCCAATATGGTAGATAAATGAGAAACGATGTATCAATTTTCATGCATCTGGGCAAGTTTATGACAAATATGAAATTAGATTGAAGAATATTTACAACTATAAATCAAGACTTTGTACACATAGGCATGTCTGGAGGGGATGGGGATGCTGGACCTACAGAGCTTCCTCAAGTCATGTATTAAACTAGGTACATGCATGAGGACCCTCTACCAGCCTCCTCCTCCTCCCAGTCATGGGTGGAAAATGAAGCATCTAGGGGGATGCACAGAATTCCCTCTACATGGTCTTCAAACTATACCACCTGTATGTACTCAGACTGTCAGTCATACCCCAGAATTTCTCATTCAATAGATCTGATATAGGGCTAAGAATTTGCTTTTTTAACTTTCTAACAAGTGCCTGATGATGTTGGTGCTGCTGATCCAGAGACTGCCCTCTGGGAACTGCTGCTCTAGAAGGAAGGCCTGCCATGGGCACTGGGAATAAAATAACACCAACAACAGCTGATGTTCATGAAGCCCTTGGCCACGGGCATGGGGCTGTTCATATGGAATACTTTTTTTAGGGGCGCCTGAGTGCCTCAGTTGGTTAAGCATCTGCCTATGGCTCAGGTCATGATCTTGGGGTCCTGGACCGAGCCCCACATTATTGGGCTCTCTGCTCAGTGGACATCTGATTTTCGCTCTGCCCCTTTTTCCCCAGCTCATGCTTTCTTGCCTTTACTCTCTCAAATAAATAAAAATGAAATCTTGAAAAAAGAAACACTTGATTTAAACTTCCTAGCAGTGTATGAATAGAGAGATTAACTTTATCTCCAGTTTTCAGATGAATTTTAATTTATGTGTCCAAGGTCACACAGCTAATAGGAGTAGAAGCTCGGATTTGAACCCAAGGAGAATGACTCCAGGAACTGGAACATTGTGCTTGTCCTCTCTGAGCTTGAAGTGCCCCATTTGTGAAATGGAACTCAGAATTCTTAGATGAGCTCCCAGGAATTGCTGGTGTCTTCCTCTCATTTCTATTTCAACTCTAGCTTTATTGTTTACTGACAGTGGTTTTTGGTAAATCATTTTGAGTTTCTGGACTTTACATTTTTATAGCTTTGAATCAACTCATATAATCTGTAAAATGGAAGGATCAAACCCGTTCCAAGCCTCCTGATTTATTTGAAATCCTTTTAAATAAGAGGTATAAATGTGCTTTGAGGGGTACCTGGGTGGCTCAGTCAGTTAAGCATCTGCCTTAGGCTCAGGTCATGATCCCAGGGTCCTGGGATGGAGCCCCAAGACGGGCTCCCTGCTCAGCGGGAGTCTGTTTCTCCCTCTCCCTCTGTCCCTGCTCTCCAACTTGTACTCTCTTTCTCTTTCTCTCTCAAATAAATAAATAAAATCTTTAAAAACTGCTTTGAAATGCGAGAACAAGTGAAAAGCAATGTTATATTATCTTTGCTATCATTGATTCCTCCTTTTGATTTTCACAAATGTTCTGAAAGTCACCTGAGAATGCACTGCTGTTGATAAAGTTATAGAACTCCACTGTTATAACAACCATTGTAATTTGCATGTTAGTTAGGCTTCTTTGGAATTTTGATACAGACTGTGGACCAAAGTGCTCTGATGTAGAAGCAGAAGAACTTTGACGTTTAATGGGTGGTTAAGGGGTGGTTATTATTTGCTGGCCTTCTGCTAAGAACTTGTTATCTCGTTTAAACTTCAAAAGAGCTCTGTGAGATTTGATGTTATTTTGTGATCATTGAAGTTTGGAGAAGCTGAATAACTAGTCAAGATCAGTTAATAAATCTATGGCTGAGTCAGAAATGCACCGGGCTAGACTCCCCAGCTTGACTTTGCAAGCAGCGCTATCTGAGTTAGTTTCTCTCAATCTGGGTAAATCAAAGTCAAGTAAAATTCCTCCCCCCCCCCACTTAAACTGTTACTTTTTTAAAGATTTTTTTTTTTTTTTTTTGGAAAGAGTGAGAGAGAGAGAATGAGTGAGTATGATCAGGGGGAGGGGTAGAGGCAGCGGGAGAGAGAGGATCTCAAGTTGACCCCCTGCCAAGCATGGAGCCCAACGTGGGACTTGATCCCAGGACTCTGGGATCACAACCTGAGCTGAGAGAAACCAAGTCGACCACTGAACCAACTGAGGCACCCAGACACCCCTACACTGATATTGTTTTTATATCTTTGATATTTTCTACCCTTTATCTCTTCCGGGGCTGTGTGTGGCATCCAGGAAGAAACAGTCTTATTCTTTAATATCAGGGAACTTCTTAACTGATTTGTCATTCTGGGCACTGCAACCAAGTCTGTCTGCAACAAGGTCACATTTTATCCAGTTCACGTATCTGCCTACAATGCCTTGAGGGTTTCTTTAACTCCAGATTTTATAAAAAGTAACTAAAACTTTACTGTCTACGTTCTGGGATGAAGACTCAATATATCTTTCTATTTGGTTCATGTAGGCAAATATATATGCCCCATATCCTAAGGTTTCATAGGATGATGTGCTGTAAATGTTAAGAGCTACCTTTCCTTAAGGAATTAGCAGAGGATTGATTTCTCAAGATAGTCACCTTGACATCTTCCAGGTACAATGAATTAGCTCTTTGTGTTTAAATTTCACTCTGCCCTCGCTGGTCTATTCTGGAAAGTCACTTCTTCAGGATACACCAAGCCTTGTCTCTACTTGCTCACTTGGGCAATGCTCACCTTTCATTGGCTTTGTGACTGGAGTGTCACTTCTTCCAATAACTCTAGCGAATGCCTGACTCTTGGTTGCACTTTGATGCAGGCTGGCTGGGCTCAAGGACCTAGAGGGGGTCCCACTGGAGCAACCAAGATCCTTGGCTTCCCGCAGGATAGAAATCAAGCACAAGTTGAGAAAAAGTGGGAGTAGAGTTTAAAGAAGGAATGCAGATATAGAAGAACATTTGGGAGACTCGGAAAGGAAAGGAGAGAGTCTCCTTTCAGCCTTAGGGTCTGGGGTTTTTACTAAAGATGGCACTCTGATGGACATGTCCTGTCAGGCATCCAGGAACTGGTTGAAACAAGAATGAGTGCTCAGCTGTCCTCCATAAGTCACTTGTGCCTTGGAGTCAGGGGTTTCGGCATCAAGGGGTCTAAGGTCAGTGGTCTTGACAAATGTTCACGATGACCCCAACTGGTCACTCCTTAGAGGCTAAGTACAATGCTGGAAGACTCCAAAGACATCATCAACTCCATGACCTTGACAAGGTGGCCATACATTAAGGCATCTTTAAGGTGCAGGTGCAGGTCCAAGGAAGATGAGAAGAAGGAAAAAGAGCCAAAAACCCAGTTTTCGGTTTTTTTTCCATGGGGTCCCTTCAGTTTCCTTGTCCTACTTTCAGTGACAAATGCTTCTCCCCTCAAGGTAGATTTCTTGCTACACCTGTCCCTCTATAATCTTAGCATTTGACCCCTTCTTTCTATCTACTGCTCTCCCCTGGAGTGTGTGTGGGGCAAGAGTGGAACCTGGAACAGGCAACATACACTCTGAATTGGGGCCCAAATTCTTTCATTGGGAATTCAAAATGGATTCAGTGCAATTTAAGAGAGATTTATTGAGTGCTTATGACCCTCAAGTCTGGAGCTTCCACAAAATACAGAGCTTATATTCAAGACGAGTTTTGGCAGAAGGGTAAGTTTTGATGAGTATGCTTTAACTGGTGTTTTAAAAAATTCTATTCAGCTTTTTCCTTTAAATATTTACCTGGGAGGTGAGTGGAGGGATGGGGTAACTAGGTGATGGGCATTAAGGAGGGTACTTGATGGAATGAGCACTGGGTGTTCTATGCAACTGATGAATCACTAAATTCTATCTCTGAAACTAAAAATGCACTCTATGTTAAATAAATTGAATTTGAATAAAAAGAAAAATAAATATATGTGTGTGTGTGTGTGTGTGTGTGTGTGTGTGTATATGTCATATTTATTTAAGCCCTGATTTTAGTACTTAGGACTTACTACTTAGTACTTAGTACTTAGATATTAGTACTTAGGACCAGGAAAATGCAGGCCTGAGATGGTTATACAGACCCCTTCCCCGCCAGCGCCACCAAGGCTACCTGGTTAACTTGAGGAAATGGCTAATATGGAGAGGTCATAGTGAATGAGTGTGGTTTGAGAAAATCTGATGTAGACACATGGATGTCAAGACACACTCTGTGGGACACCGTTAAGCCTCCCTCTTCTGTCCCCCATAGTGGTTTGTGGAGTCTCCTATTTACCCTTTCCCTGCTCACTCAGATTATCTGGATCCAAAACTAGGTCCTACCAGTTGGCTCGCTGTGTGACTTTGGGGCCAACTACTTACCTTTCTGTGCCCCAGTCTCATCAGTAACATGAGAGACTGAGAATAATACCTACCTCTCAGTGTTCATGAAAAGATTAAGTCAGACAATAAATTACACAGAAATGACAACATGTTGCAAAAAAAGTAAGCCAGGAAGATCCTGCATGTATCTCTTACATGTGGAATATGAAAAAAAATATATATATATATATGTAATAGAAACAGTAGGAAAGTGGTTGCCCAGGGCTCGCGGAAATAGGGGGAAGTCCATAAAAGGGTGCAGTTTTACTCTTGTTAAAGGTAAAAGAGAAAGGATCTGAAGATCTAATATATAACGTGTTAACCGTAGCTGAAAACACTGCACTAAGTGTATGGCTGAAACTTGCTAGGGGAGAAACTTAAACATTCTCACCAAGACCAAACCCAAACCAAAGACCAGGTAGCTATGTGAGTAGTTGATGTGATAATTAGCTGGATGGGGGTTGCCCTGTCCTCATGAATATGCATATCAAATTACTACATGGTATCTTTAAATATCTTACCATTTTACTTGTCAATTATAACTCAGTAAAGCTGAGGAAAAAATGGGAAAATATACTTATTTAGCCCAATATCTGGCATGCTGAGAGGGCTTAATCAGTGCTAAAATTATCTTTACAGGGAAAAATACATGTGAAGTTATTTTATGTTTAATAAACCAAAATTTCAGGGTGTCTGACTTCCAAGTGTCCTTCCAATGGACTTCCCCAAGTGGAGGCTGAGGGAAGTTAAGTAAGTTAGTTGTTCGTGGTCCTAGAGGTCCCCAGGGCCCAAGAACTTCTCCCCGTCTTCTGACGTCATGTCCAGAGCTCTTTCCCTGGTCCTAGTCCTCTTCTGAATCAAACCTGTGTGCTTGTTCTTTTGCTAATCTGATTCCTATCCAATTCACAAACATTGTATGCTCCAACCAGAGGCTCTTACAAAAAATCTGATTGTAACAGTTCCAAGAACCACAACAGGCCAAGTCAAAGGCAGAACCCCGGGCTGCCCCACCCTTGTTCGCCACACCTCAGAAGTACATTGTACAAATGACTTTCAAAAGAGAAGAGGAACCAGGGACATTTCCTTTCCTTCCAAGGTAATAAAAAAAATAAATAAAAGAACCTTTTATAAATGTCACAATGCTGCTTTTTATCAAGGCCATCAGCTTCACAATACATCGCCTTATTTATTGTTTCTTTTTTTTCTGGCCTGAGGTCCAGGGTCCTGTTGGCATATCCAATAGTGGGGTAAGAACATGCCTATCTGTTTCTTTACATAGAATCAGACTGATCGTTGCCATTATATTCTTCCCAGGGTGTTCCCTGAAGTCAGTTTTTAAAATAGAAAGATTTATTTTCACCCTGCACAGTTTGAAACATGTCTCTGCTCAAGGCTTTGGGTTCTCAGATATTAGGAGCCCTGATCCCAAAGGTCCCAAAGTTTGTGCAAAAGAGGGTAAGGGACATATAGCTATGGAACCATGATGCAGCAAAAGATGTGGATGATGGAAAAAAGACTGGAGTTTCTGGGGCACCTGGTGGCTCAGTGGGTTAAGCCTCTGCCTTCGGCCCTGCATTGGGCTCCCTGCTCAGCGGGGAGCCTGCACCCCCCCTCCCCCCGCCTGCCCCTCTGCCTACTTGTGATCTTTTTCTCTCTGTCAAATAAATAAATAAAATCTTAAAAAAAAAAAAAAAAGACGCAAATTCCCTTTTTTTTTTTTTAAAAACTAATTTATTTATTCATTTATTTTGACAGAAAGGCACACAAGCAAGGGGAGGGACAGAGGGAGAGGGATAAGCAGACTCCCCACTGAGCTGGGAGCCTGGCACCGAGTTCAATTCCAGGACCCCGAGATCATGACCTGAGCCCAAGGCAGACACTTAACCAACTGAGCCACCCAGGTGCCTGAAGATTGGGGTTTCTGAGATGGATGAAAGCAGGATCCTTATGCAGAGTCGTCACAGCATTGATAGGCTAAGTCACATGGAATGGAAAAAACTGAAAGCCCTAGATTTCTTTTGACTGGTGGTAAATGGTCATAGAGTCCATACACAGCACAGTCCTTAGCTTTCATTTTTCAGATGAGGGAAATAAAATTCAGATAAAGAAAACTTCACCCCTTTATAGGACTTTGATAGGTTCTCCAGGGTCTATGTTCTTTCAGTAACATGTTACCGCCACATTTTCTTAGCATGACAAACTTGGGCAAGTAAGTAAACCACTCTTAGACTCAGTTTTCTCACCTGTACAATGAGACAATAGCACCTACCTTAGAGAGTTGCTCTGTGTGGTTACATGAGCTTTCTTTTGTAGTATATACCAGGCAATGCCTGTCATGGAGTGGATGCCTAAAAAATTCTATTTGAACCAATGTTTTACTCTTGGCAGTCAGGTTTGTTCATGCTCTTATCGGAAAAATATCTATTTAGCAAATACTATGGGCCAGGTTCTATGCAAAACTATTTAGGCTAGAATGGCACTCAAAGTTTGAAAGAAGAGATGATCAATACTCAAGTTACATGACAAAAGAGATAAATGCTCTTACAATGGTACTGTATTGGCAGGTTTTTTGTTTTGTTTTAAATTTTAAGCTAGCTATAAGATGAATTTTTATTTTATTTTGAAGATTTTATTTATTTATTTGACAGAGAGAGAGAGAGCACAAGTAAGCAGAGAGGCAGGAAGAGCGGGGTCGGGGGGTGGGGGGATCAGGCTCTCCACCGAGCAGAAAGCCCGATGCGGGGCTCTATCCCAGGACCCTGAGATCATGACCTGAGCTGAAGGCAGAGGCTTTAACCCACTGAGCCACCCAGGCGCCCCCTAATGAATTTTTAAATAACAGAAAGAATATGTTAATTTTTCAACCAAAGTATTTAAGAATTCATGTAGAATAACATCATCACTTCATTGTCTTCCTTACTCTTAATTTGTGTTTAGTATTTGGGACTAAGGCTGACAGTTCTGCCTCTATCCATTCATTTCTTCTTCCCTTATAATAGAATTTTTATGTGGCACATTGCATCCCAGAATTGAAACTCCATTTCTGAACATCTGCAACTTTGTGAAGGCTTGTGACTAAATTCTGGCTAACGAGAGGCAAAAGTAGAAGTTTTTAATTATATGGAGACCAATTTTTAAAAATTTACCTGCCATGGTTTTCCAACGTACCAGGTTTCACACTGAGGTCTATGACCTATATTGAGTTGTTTTTCATGTGTGGTACAAAATATGAATCAAGTTTCATATTTCTCCATGTGGATATCTTATTGAGGACCATTTATTAAGAAGACTGTACTTTCTCCACTGAATTACATTTGCATCTTTGCTGAAAATTAGTTATGCGTATATGTGTGGCTTTATTTCTGGACTTTCTACTTTCTTCCATTGATGTATTTGTCTTCATGTTAGAACCACACTCTCTCGATGACTGTATTTCTGTACTTTGTCTTGGAAACCAAATAGTGTCTCTTCCCACTTTGTTTTTCTTTTTAAAGATGTTTTGGCTTTATTAAGTCTTTTGCATTTTTATATGGTTTTTAGAATCAAATTATCAATTAAAAAAAAAAAAGGATTCTTGAATGTGACTCCAATGGAATTTTCTTCCCATGAAAACATCATGAAGACTAAGCATTCCCAAGGTAAATAATAACTGATACCTCTTGAGTTTATTACAAATAAACAAATATTTATTTGTTACATACAATACATTTGTATTATTTATTACAAAAAAACAAATAATAACTCGTTATTTTATTTTATCTCCATATGTTGCAAAGATCTAGGTAATTATTATAGATCAAAATATATACCTTTCAGGGTATTTGGGTGGCTTAGTTAAGCATCTGACTCTTGATTTCAGCTCAGGTCATGATCTCAGGGTCATGAGGTCCAGCCCCATGTCAGGCTCTGTGCTCAGTGAAGAGTCTTCTCCAGATTCTCTCTCTCCCTTTCCCTCTGTCCCTCCTCCTGTTTGTGCTCACTCACTCACGTGCTCTCTTTCCTAAATAAATAAATCCTTAAAAATAAAATAAGGTAAAGTAAAATGTATACTTTTCATCTATTACTATGTAGCTCTGCCTGAGGACATTTCTATATTTTGAATTGGTAATAATTTGCTACAAAGGAATAATACATATAAGGATGTATAGCATGGAGTAGGCACTTAATGAAAATTAATGTCTTCCCTGACTTTTCTCTTCTTATGTAGATGGTATTCCTGTAGAAATTGAGCTAGCAGATCCTAAGATTGCCTCTCAATTTAACGTCTCTGTGATTTTATCCTTTTGCGTACCAAGTGTATAATTGGATTAAGAATGTAATAATAAGAACATAAATGCACTAATTTGTTACAACAGTTTGAATATGTGAAGTTAAATTTCTTACCCAAAATTATCATAAACATAATATTCCTAGCCAGTTTTCTTCAAAGCTACAATACAATGATAATTAATGTTCATCAAGCAACATTGAGGAAAAACACTGCAGTGTTTTCTGAATCATCAAAAGGAATCAAATTCCCTTCAGTTAAGTTAAAGAGTAATCAGTCCTTTGATTTCTTTAATATTGGTGAAAGCTTTAGCCCTAACTAGCAGTTTGACTTTAAAAAAAAAAATTACAAAGTCCTTGATTTTTGGTAAACTTCTGCTTACAGCTATGGTGGAGTAATTGGCATCAGATGTACTCATCACCTCCAATGACTGAAACACTGAACAAGCAATATGCAACACTGGTAGCCATATACTGGACAACAGCAGCCCAGGATAAGAAACTCTTGGGGAAAGGAAACAAAGTTGATTACTCAGGCTCACTGCCTAGAAACAGGATTGAGGACACAACTCAAGGAGTCAGAAACTCCCAAAAGCCCAGCAGACTCCCTGCATTGAGCAAAGAGAATTGGACATTTGGGGAAGCCAAGAAATGTAGGATTTTCTTATAAGAATATAGGAGAGAAGAAACCTGAAATGAAAGGAAAGAATTGCACAGAGGCTCTGAAGATCTTGAAGGGTCCTTCTGCCTTTAGCAGAGAATCAAGAAGAGCATATTTGAGAAAAAAAAATACAAGGCCTGAGAAAGAATCATTTGAAAAGAAAAAGCAGAAAGCCCAAACCCAAAACTCACATGGAAATAATAGTTCATGTCCCTATCAACCAACCTAAGAAAAACTTATAACATAGGGGATACCAAATGGACTATCAGAAGGGTACAGCCTCAGTGAGACCTCAGTAGTCAGACAGAATTAGCCACAGATTAAAGGATTAATTCAGCTAACAACCTCAAATCAAGCTTGAAACAGTCAAATTGTTTCTAAGTAGTTTAATAAAGCATAAGAAAATACTCGATCCTAACCCAGGTAACATCAATGATGTCTGTCATCCAGTCAATTATTTCCAGGCATGTGAAGAAGCAGGAAACATAAACTAAAATGAGAGTAAAAACTAGAATTATGAGCGAAACACAGAGAAGAAACAAAGATGATATAATTAGTAAACAAGAATATTGAAACATTTTTGCAAATGTTTAATATATTTAAGAGAATAGAAGAAAGCTTGAGGCAAGGGAAACAAAAACAAAAATAAACTATTGGGAGAAGTTTCTGCACACTGAAGGAAACAATCAACAAGGTAACACACTGAATGGGAGAAGATATTTGCAAATGACATATCCAGTAAAAGGTTAGTGTCCACAACATGTAAAAAAACTGATACAACTCAAAACTCCCAAAAAACGAATAACCCAATTAAAAAATGGTCAGAAGACATGAACAGACATTTCTCTAAAGAAGATGTAGGGATCACCAACAGGCACATGAAAAGATGCTCCACATCATTCATCATCAGGTAAATACAAATCAAAACTATAATGAGATACAACCTCACATCTGTCAGAATGGCTGGAACCAACAGCAGAAGAAACAACAGGTGTTGGCGAGGATGTAGAAAAACCAGAACCCTCTTGCACTGCTGGTGGGAATGCAAACTGGTGCAGCCACTGTGGGAAACAGGATGGAGGCTCCTCAAAAAATTAAAAATAGAACTACTTTATGATCCAGGAATCATACTACTGGGTATTTACCCTGAAAATACAGTAACACTAATTCAAAGAGATACATGTGCTCTTTATGTTTATTATAGCACAATTCACAATTGCCAAGATACAGAAGCAACCGAAGTGTCTATTGACTGATGAATGAATAAAGAATACATGGTATATACACACCATGGAATACTACTCAGCTGTAAAAAAGAATGAAATCTTGCCATTGCAACAAGAATGGAGCCAGAGTGTATAATACTAAGTGATACAAGTTAGAGAAAGACAAATACTGTATGATTTCACTCATATTTGGAATTTAAGAAACAAACAAGCAAAGGAAGAAAGAGAGAGACAAATCAAGAAACAGACCCCTAACTACAGAGAACAAACTGATGGATACCAGAGGAGAGAGGGGTGGAGGGATGGAGGAAATAGGTGTTGGGGATTAGGGAATAAAAAGGAAAAAAAGAAAAGGAAAAGAAAAGAGAGAAAAGCATGAGCATATTAAGAAGAACACAAAGATATAAATAACATCTAAATCAAACATCTAGGCATGAAAAATGCACTGGATGGGATTAGCAGCATATTTGACCTTCAGAAATAAAGAATTAATGAACTTCAATACATAGCAATACAAGGTACCCAAAATGAAAAACACAGAGGGAAAAAAAGAGTCTAAGAATTTAATAGTGCAAAAGTAAACCATGAGATAAATTCAGACAGTCTATGCACATGTAATTGAAGTATGGAAGAGAGATCAAGGCAGAAAAAAAAATGTATACTAAAGTCAGAAAGATAAATTACAACAAAAAATTACAGATTGACATCCCTAATGAACATAAATGTACACATTCTTTTTTTTTTAATTTATTTATTTATTATTTATTTGCCAGAGAGAGAGAGAGAAAGAGATCACAAGTAGGTAGAGGCAGGCGGACAGAGAGGGGGAAGCAGGCTCCCTGCTGAGCAGAGAGCCCGATGCGGGGCTCGATCCCAGGACCCTGAGATCATGACCTGAGCCGAAGGCAGAGGCTTTAACCCACTGAACCACCCAGGTGCCCCAAATGTACACATTCTGAACAATTTTTTAGTGAATCCAATTAAAGAATATTCAAAATGGATAATGCACCTTGACTGAGTAGGAGTTATCTAAGCCCTGGGTATTATACTCAATTAATGAATCGTTGAACATTACATCAAAAACTGCTGATGTACTATACTCTGGCTACTTGAACATAATAGTAATAAAAGAAATGCAAGGTTTGTTTAACATTTGCAGATCTATATAATTCACCATATTAAGAGACAAAAGAAAAAAATTCACAGGTCATCTCAAGAGATACATAAAAGAATTGGACAAAATTGGGAAACTTATGTGAAAAAAAGTCACTAAATCTTCTTGCCATATGTGAAAGAATAACTCCATCTGGATCATATACCTAATGAAAGGGCCGAGATTATAAAAATTCTAGAAGACAACAAGATACTATCTTAGTAACTTGAGAGTATAGGAAAAATATCTTATAAAAGACACAGAATGCATGAACTACTAACAATCTGAATATTAAACCTCTCATCAAAATTAAAAATCGTTCAAAGACACTGGTAGGACAGTGAGAAAATACCAGGTTTGGAAGAAACGATAGGCAAAAGGGAGGGGAAAATCTGAGTGTGATGAATATATTCATTTTCTTAACTGTGGTATTATGGGTGTGTATATAAGAGGAAGCTCATTCAATATGCCATCAAAATAGGTTTACTTTAGTGTATATCATGTATAATGCAATCAAGTGCCAGTGAAATTGGAGAAAAAGCAGTAGAAATCATTTAATCTCAAAAGAAAGAGAAAAATTATTGAGGGGAAAGATGAATGAACCAGCAAGGAACCATGGATAATATTAAATTGTTTGCCCTACAGAAAACAGGAGTTGCAGAAGAGAGAAACTTTAGAGCAGAACTGAAGGAAGGAATTATATGATGGACAATTTTCCTTACTTGAAGAAAAATGCTCACTTAGAAATGCGAAAGCTCTGTGCACCCCAGGTAGGAAACATTACAGAGATAACTGTATCTAAATACTTCACAGTCAGATTGCTGAACACCAAAGATAACAGAAATTTAAAGCAATCAGGAAAAGAAAAATGAACAAGTTACATGTGGGGAAAAGCAGTAAGATTATCTCTTGCCTTCTCCTCAGGAAAAAAAAATTGAAGTCAGTAGAAGATGAACTCACATCTTTAAAATGATGAAAAAAAAATAGAAAACCAGAATTCTATATCCAGTAAAAATATATTGAAAAAAAAACCGGGGGGCACCTGGGTGGCTCAGTCATTAAGCATCTGCCTTTGGCTCAGGTCATGATCGCAGGGTCCCAGGATTGAGCCCCACATCAGGCTCCCCACTCGGCAGGAAGCCTGGCTTCTCCCTCTCCCATTCCCCCTGCTTCTGTTCCGTTTCTGGCTGTGTCTGTCTCTGTCAAAAAAAAAAGAAAAAAAAATCTTAAAAAAATAAATAAACTGAAATAAATATATTTTCATAAATTAAAGTTGAAAGAATTCATTGGCATTGGTTTGCCCTGCAAGTGATGTGAAATTATGCTGATCAGACTGAGGTACCTTGATGCCATGTGCAAAGTCCAATCACAGGGAAGAACATTAAAGTCACCAGAAATAACACACAGCTGGGTAAATAGAAAGCACTATTTTTCATTCTGATATTTTCCTTGAGGGATAACAAACTGTTTAAAGCAAAAGTAATTGCATTTCCAGGTGAGGTTTATAACGTTTATATTTAATTAGAGTATGTAGCTAATTGCATTTGTAAAACAAATGACAGGTATGAAGATTCTGTTGTGTAGCCTGTGGTGGTCCAATATTGACTCAGTAGATTTTTTTGAAATATAAGTGACATTTGTATCAGGAATGCAACATGAGTCGATATCTGTATATATTGCAAAATGATCTCCACAGTCTACTTAACATCATCACTATACAAAGACGCATTTTTTAACTCAACAGATTTTGATAACTTAAGGATGTATATTTTTAATATTGGGGGGACTACTCAATCAGAGAAAGAGAATTGTCATAGGATCTCACTGATAGGAGGAATCTGAGAGGCAGGGCCGGGGGTCATACGGAAAGGGAGGGAAAAATGAAACAAGACAGGACTGGGGAGGGAGACAAACCATAAGAGACTTTTAATCTCAGAAAACAAACTGAGGGTTGCTGGAGGGGAGGGGGAAAAGGGGTGGGAGGGATGAGGTGGCTGGTGAGGGACATTGGGGAGGGTATGTGCTATGGGGAGTGCTGTGAATTGTGTAAGACTGATGATTCACAGACCTGTACCCCTGAAACAAATAATACATTATATGTTAATTTAAAAAAAAGCATTAAGGGGACTACTAAAAATAAACGTAGCTGAGAATCTAAGAGACAAAATAAAATGGAACACTAAACACACACATACACACACACACACACACACACACACACACAAATTAATTCAGGAAAGAAGCAACAGAGGAGCAAACCTCAAGGGAAGATGAAAAAGAATGTAGACAAATCTAATCATATCAGTAAGTATATTGAATGTGGGCTAAACATTCCAGTCAAAAGTGGAAGATTGTTAAACTAGATAAAAACTCAACATCCAACAATATGGTGACTACAGGAGATGTACTTTAAATAAAAGTTGCAAAGTAGTGCAAGATAAAAGGATGACAAAAGGTACATCATGCAAACACTGATTAGAACACTGAAGTGACTGTATCAATTTCAGAGAAAACAGACTTCAAAAGAAAGAGTATTACAGAGGATCAAGTGGGGCATTGCCTAACGATGAAAGGGAGAATTTCTCAGAAAGGACAATTGTAAGTTACCTGTACTTAGTAACAAAGATTCAGAATCCATGTGCAAAACGACAAAAGTGGAAATGCATCGGGGCACCTGGGTTAAAGGTGTGTTAAAGCTTCTGCCTTCGGCTCAGGTCATGATCTCAGGGTCCTGGGATCGAGCCCCGCATCCGGCTCTCTGCTCAGCTGAGAGCCTGCTTCCTCCTCTCTCTCTGCCTGCCTCTCTGCCTACCTGTGATCTCTCTCTGTCAAATAAATAAATAAAATCTTTAAAAAAAAAAATGTGGAAATGCATCAAGTCCACTCTCTTAATGGGAGATTTTCATATCCTTCTTTCATTTAGATAACAGAAATATATAAAAATACCAGGAGACATACAGAAGACCCTAGTGACAATGTCAACCAACCTGACTTAACTGTCATTCACAGTTGAGTTGCACAGCTACAGAATGTGCAACTTTGAAATGTACATGGCCCATCTAATATAAGCCAGATCATGGGTCATTAGAAGTTTAATTGACTTTTGAAAGTTTAAAGTCTTACAGAGTGTTTTCTCTGACTTTAATTGTATGAAATGAGCTATCAATAAGATATTCAGAAGTCCCCAAATTTATTTATTTATTTATTTATTTTATTTTATTAAAGAACATATATATAACTAATCCATGGGTTAAAGAAGAATTCACAAAAGAAATTAAAAAAATATTGCAAAATAAATGATAATAAAAGTAAAACATAAAAATTTAATGGATGAAGCCAAAAGAGTGTTTAGAAGAAAACATTTAACTTTAAATATCTATATTAAAAGTATCAGTAGAAAGATTTAAAATTCAATGACTTTTCCAAACTCAGAATTCCTTTTGAAATCTTTCATTAAAGATGCCACTAGTGTCAATTAAAAAAACCCAAAAATAAAAAAACAACAAAAAAAACCCCACTTCAATGATGCTTTCTTGACTGTATCAATATGAATATCCTGGTTGTGATATTGTGCTATAAAATTTTAAGATGTTACCTGTGAAGGAAAATGGGTAAAGGGTACAAGAGCTTCTTCTGTATTATTTCTCAGAACCGCATATGTATCTACAGTGATTCCCAAAGTAATAAGCTTAATTTTAAAAAAGCAAAGACTGGATGGCTCAGTCAATTAAATGTCCAACTTTTGGTTTCAGCTCAGGTCATGATCTCAGGGTCCTGAGACTCTTGGTCGTGAGACTAAGCCCTGGATCAAGCTCCCTGCTCAATACAGAGTTTGCTTGAGTTCCCTCTCTCTCTGCCCCTCCCCATGCCTGCATGCGTGCTCTCTCTCTCTCTCTCTCTCACTCTCAAATAAATAAATAAATTTTTAAAAAGTCAAAGACCTAAGTAGGTTTTGGCAAGCCACGGACCATGGGCCAAATCTTATCCATATTTTAAATAACCCACAAGCTAAGAATGTTTTTACATTTCTCAGGCGTTGTTTTAAAAAAAGGAGTTTGTGACAGAGCCTATGTATGTCTCTCAAAACCTAAAATGTTTACTAGCCGAGCTTTGCAGAAAATTTTGCCAGCCTTTGATCTAGCAGTTTCTGTTCCACTCTGGAAATGTCACATGCTCTATAGCCCATCCCTCCACTAATTAAAAATAAAAACTCCGGACAAAATTCAAGAGCAGTGACTTTATTGATTCTTTAGAATAAACAAAAGTGGGCAAATTATGGTGCGAAGTCAAAACTTACTGAAGTGACCCACACCGGGATATGTTTTCCAGTGTCTTTTGTGTATTTTTGGCTTTGCCAAAAGAGGAACGTCCTATTGTTAGACATATGGAAGTAACAGCTAAAATTCCGGTAACAACTGTTAACTGATTAGGTGAAACTTACCTGATGCAGTACAGACTTTCCTTCTGCCTAGCGGAACCAGGGAAGGGAGAGTCACAGAGTGAGGAGAGTCACAAAGATCACAAAGGGAAAACAGAAAAGTAAATCACTGCTTTTACTTGGGTTTAGTGGATTTTTTATAGTAGTTGTTTCTTGCATAAAAACTTCTCAATTTGATGTCTGCCTTTGATCAATGCTCAGAGTCCTGATACAGTTGTTTTGGTCCGGGTGGTCTAGTTTTTAAGCTGATTTTTGGAGATAGGATTGGCTACTCCCTTTACTCAGTTATTCAAAAAGTAACATCAACATTTAACAGTAAGACAAAACAAAATAAAATGACTTCTGAGGGAGGAATTGAAATGAAGATATCCTTACTTGCCTCCAAAAATGAAGAGAAGGGACCAAAGATAGCGTTAGCTTGGTGCTATGATGCATTATTCAGGAAAGAAAAAAGCACGAGATCATTTTGAAACAAGAACAGGGGGAAGAGGAGTGCCTGAGAAAAAGTCCTTACACAACCTGCATCCCTGAAGCAAGTAATGCATTATATGATAATTACAAAAAAAAAAAAAAATAGTCACTACAAAACCTGGAGAAAAGAAAGGGCCCATCAAACTGAGCATTTAATGAATGATTTTAGGGTCTAAGAAGAGATGGTAATTAACATACGGGAAATGCATCTTTGGATGCGGGCACATTGATTTCTGTGATCCCCCTGAGTTCTTTGTGATCTGTTGATTGCTTTTGTAAACCCCCAATTCCTGATTAAAAAGGGACAAATGGTTCAATGAAAATTGCCCACCTCAAAAGTATGCAGGAAACTTTTGTCCATTTTTCTCATGCTCCTTTCTTTTTAGCAATTTTGTCGTCCGCGGAGGAAACATAACCATGAAATTGTGTGTGATAAAAAATTAGCCTCAGCATGAATGGTAATGAAATAGGAATTTACGAGGGCAAATGAGAGCAACTGTGGTTCTTTAGTCCTGAATAGTGACTGTGAGGGAAGAGATACAGTTGGAGAGATCCACTTACTCTTTCATTCATTCAACAAATAATTATTAACCTCTTACCAAAAGCCACTCACTGCTGGGGGTACAGTGGAAAATAACAAGGAGGAAGTCCCTGCTTTTCTGGATTTGGGATCCTAGTGGGGTGAGGTGAAACAGAATCGTGTTATGGAAGTAAATTTTATAGTATGCCAGAGGGTATCAGCTTTATGACTACCCATCAACTAGGATAGGGAAGAGAGAAAGTGGAGGAGTGTTGTAATTTTAAGTAGGGTGGGTACGGCCGTCCTCATCAAGTGCTAATGTTGGAGCAAAGACTTGAAGAGGCATGCGGGGAGTACAGTGAGCAAGGGGGAAAAGGGGGAATGACAGAGGGCTAGATTATGTGGGTACTGCAAGCTGTCACTAATTAGGTTTTTATTGTATGTGAAATGCAGAGCCACAGGGCAGAGGGGTAACCAGGTCCACTGTAATTCAAAGAGCTGATGAAGACAGTTGTGTGTTGCTAGGAGAAAATCAAGGACTTTGAGAAGACTGAGCAATGAGTTGACATCCCCTGCATACACTTTTGTTAGGCTTTAATTCGCTGTGGTTTTACTGCTGATGTTAAACCCACAGTGTCAAACTCCAGCTTGTTAGTATGACATTCAAGGCTCATCTCCATCTGTCCATTGCTGTCACTTTCTAACATCTTCCAATGCTCCCTCCTCACCCCATCTCACCCCCCTGCATTCCAGAAAAAGGTGCCAGACAGGTAAATAGTGCATTTGGGATACACCGTTCTGCCTACTTAGAGAGCCCTCCTGTGTCTCTGGAATTCCCCTTCTGGTTAGCACAACACATGACTTTTTATCACAATTATTCATATTCCTGTATCTCTCCTCGCTAGCGCGGACGCTCAGTACACAGGAGGCACTTTGTATGAGTCCGTTATATTGGATACAACAGGTACCGACCTAACTACTTGGTTCAAGTTAAGAAGATATTTACATTTATGCTAAGACTAATTTCAAAAAAAATAAGCAAATGGTTTCTTTGCTGGAACAGATGCTGTTTACAATCAAAAATCTTATTTCAAAGGATTCAGAGTAATGATAAACCTTGAGAAACTTTATTAAGAGGTTAGTAAGGTACAGGGGGAAGAAATGAGTATTGCAAAAACCCAGTCTAAACACATATTTTCTTCTATACACTTCTTGTTACTTGATACATATTATGCCCTTATCTGTAACTTCTAATTCCCTTCAGGATGAAATTTCCCTCAGAGCAGAGACTCAGTCTTTGGCATTGCCATGTTCGTATTTCCTAAAATCACATCCAGTTGTTTGATAAATATTTGTTCAATGAGTGAATGACCACTTTCAGTTAAAACTAAGCTCAGCTATGAACACCATTTTCATCATGCAGAAGTTTTTTCCCTTTCTGATAAAAAGATCTCTAATGAATTTTTCATGAAAGATGAACTCTTAGACTTGTCATTCATCCCATAGAGAAATTTACCCTGCTTAATCTCACAAGGTCTTATCTGGAGACCATTGGTGAAGACAACCAATGGACCTGATACTTGAAGTTTCAGAAGTGTTCCTCAGGCGATTATTAATTACACTGATCCAACATTAAAAGCCAGTGTAAGGCCTATTATGAATATAAGTTGTATTAACTTTTAATTCTATAAAATATTAACTACTAATAAATATTAACTTCTAAGTCTATAGAAAACAAAAGCAACATAGCTCATAACTAGGTTTCTGGTAATATAACTTGGGAAACAAATAGAATCTAGAGCTATAGAATCACAGGTGAGACCTTGAATCTTCAGCCTTCTTTACCTGAAAGGATAAATATGGACTTAGTACTCACTGATATCCTTCCCTCATTTGACGGTCTTCAATTATCATTTTTAGATGAAGGATTTTTAAACTATACACTATAAACGATCATTTTCTGGTGAATAGTTAGGTTTTTTTGGCCCCATATACTCATTTTATTTGAGTTTTTTTTTTTAAGGATTTTATTTATTTATTTATTTATTTATTTGACAGAGAGAGATCCCAAGTAGGCAGAGCAGCAGGCAGAGGGAGAGGGGGAAGCAGGGTCTCCACTGAGCAGGGAGCCTGATGTGGGGCTCAATCCCAGGACCCTGAGATCAGAGGTTTTAATTCAAAGGAATTAATGATATAAGAATTCTGGGCAATGTTGCAGCCCAATGGCCGCCCTGCCACCTTATCATGCTTTATATATATACATTATGTATGTAAATATTACATAATTGTATTTATAAATTTGCATTACACATTTATATAAAAATATGCTTATATACATGCCTAAGTATGTGCATATATACATATATGCACAATTGTGTCTTTTGCTTAAGCCATTCTGTTGGCCTGGATATATATCTCCATTCTGGAGAAGGGAGTTCTTTTGATTCTGCCACTAGAGTAGAGTTTTATTATTTTTTCTTATCAGAGTACTGTAATTTTGAGAATAATATTTTGATCTTACTCTGAGAGAACAATCGCTCCTTTATTGGTCCCCATAAACAAAGCTGACTTTACCTGCCTCGTTCCCTCACGCCCAGATTCCAGGTGTGGGTTCTGGACAAGGTTGTGGTTTCAATGCATTCAACGCCTGCAGTCACAGATTTAAGTTGCAGGAACAGAGAAATGAGCTGAGTTAGACCATTCACTATCCCCAAGACTCTGTCCTCTGACTTTTGTTGGCCTGTCCTGGGAAGCAAATGGTTTCTTCTGCCGGAACAGACTCTGTGATGATGAGAAACCTGAAGCCATTGGACTCCCCGGGCAGAACCCGGGAATGAGCTCCACCTGGAGGATCCAGAGCAAAGAAGTAGAGCTTGGCAATATCATTTGGACCTAGGATCATGACTCATCCAAAGCTAGATCTACTCCTGCACATCTTACATGAACATCTACTCCCCATCTCACCTGGATAGTTGAATCCCTCAGTTCTAACTGATGCAACCACTAACCACTAAGCTACCTGAGGCAACCTGCTAGAGACCCACCAGGTCATCTGCTCATATCCACTCTCAGTTTCTGCCTCTACCAACTGTGAATACTATTTTTTGTCCCAAAGCGGTGAAAGTCGTAGAAAAGTATTTTAATAAACTATCCACTGATATGTAAGTTAAAGGTGATGTGTAGCACAGAGGACCATAGGAGAAGGGAGGGAAAACTGAAGGGGGGGTGGGAATCAGAGAGGGAAACAAACCATCAGAGACGATGGACTCGGGGGAACAAACTGAGGGCTTTAGAGGGGAGGGGTGAGGAGAGATGGGGTAGCCTGGTGATGGGTATTAAGGAGGGCATGTGTTGTGTTATATGCGACTAATGAATCATTGAACACTACATCAAGAACCTATGATGTACTCTAGGGTGGCTAACTTAACATAATAAAAAAATAAGGAAAAGTAAAACAATACAAACAAATAAAGGTAATGTCTAATACTT
Organism: Procyon lotor; assembly: GCA_028646535.1. Lineage (NCBI taxonomy): Eukaryota > Metazoa > Chordata > Mammalia > Carnivora > Procyonidae > Procyon > Procyon lotor. The sequence goes on from JAQQSY010000104.1 coordinate 44,175, forward strand.
CTGGCCACCATGCAGCCTTTTGAATATTTAATTTTGCTTATGGTTTGTTTGCTATTCTTTTTTTTTTTTTTTAAGATTTTATTTATTTATTTGACGGAGAGAGACATGGCGAGAGAGGGAACATAAGCAGGGGGAGTGGGAGAGGGAGAAGCAGGCTTCCCGCCAAGCAATGAGCCCTATGCGGGGCTGGATCCCAGGATCCTGGGATCATGACCTGAGCCGAAGGCAGACACTTAACTAAGCCATCCAGGCGTCCCTTGTTTGCTATTCTTAATATGTCTGTAATACATATCCAAAAAACCTACTGTATATTTGTCTTCATTATATGCCAGAAACTTCTAGGGCCAAGAATACACAAATACAAGACAAGGTCACCTTCAGAAGCTTCCTCTCTACTGTGGAAAATTTGAGGGGAAGGAGCAGAAATTACTATTATGTCAGGTAGACGATGTTGAGCGTCCCATGAAAAGTGCAGATAAAGAAGTGCAGATGACTTTTGGAAATACACATAAGAAGAATCAGTTGCTTCTGGCTTTGTTGGGGGATGGGTTTCAAAGTAAAGACCAAATTCATTAGGGGAGAAAACTTACCTTTTTGGGAAAAGGTTTGTGTGTCACATGCTCTTCATTTCTCATTTACAGTCTCGTTTAATTATAGCAAGGGTTTGAGATCCCTATTTTATAGATGAGGAAATCAAAGCCATGAGAGTCTGAACAATGTTCCGTGGCTAATTCATGTTAGAATCAGGATTCAGACCCAGGTCTAAGCTGAAAATAGATGCTCTTTAGGATTTTGCCTTGAAGGTTGAAAAGGTAGGAATTCGGAGGAGGAGACGTTGTCTAGAGAACAGGATTGTGGAAGTTCCTTATACTCCAGGGGTCCCTAATCAGCACCAGTGCCATCTGGGCAGCTTCTGCACCACCAATAGCCAGCTCCAGAGGTAAGAGAGGTGATTTGTGGGAGGTGACAGTGTGGTATGAATGACTGTATTACTTACTGAATATCTGAGACCCTCCACAGTACAAGGACATTTGTAATTTGCAGAGTGCTTTGAGCTCCAGCTAAGTGTGAGTAACGCAGATGCTCTGAAGAGGTTTGAGTGGAAAAGCACACATCCCTTCCATTTGATCTTGGGCTTACCTTCTGGATTGCCATTCCAGTTCATGCACCACCTAAAATGCAGACAGTATATACCTAAAGGCCTCTAATCTGATTTTTATATCTGAAACTTACTTTTCCCGTTGCAAATAGACAAAAAAAGGATCATACGGGTTTTAGAAATGCAACTATCAGTATTAGAGTTGTATACCCATTATTTGTCATCTATTCCTCGATAAGATCAACATATAGAGGGCCTTCTATGTCTTTTCCACCTTATCAAGGTCTCTAGTTTTAGGAACAAGAATTGTGTGACTGTACAGTTAGGATTAACACACATGAAGAAAAGCAAGCTAACATTTTAAGATCTATCACCTGTCAAGCGCTGTGTTGAGTTTGCAAACATTACATCAGTAGACTCTGAACAATCCTCTGAGATAATGTTTTGAGCAGATTTTACAAGCCAGGCTCAGAGGGACAAATAATCCATGAAAAGGTACAATGTTTAAAGAAAGGCTGGCATATTTTGAGGCTTAACCTGTGCCTCATGCTCTGCTAAGCACTTCTAGGGCTTGATATAACCCTCAGTACATTCACAGAATCCTTTCCTTGTGGATAGGAATACACGCTCTGAGTTAAGGATTCCCAAAATCACCCAGGGAAAAAGTGGGGAAGACACCTGAAAGACAGGTTCCCTGACCCTGTTTGTCCCCAAACTTCCGTTTACTATTAAATATTTTGCAAGTCTTCCTTGCAAAATCATGAGATGAATAGATAATGGCTGATCATGAATTCATGGATAATATAACCCAGCTACCTAGATGATTTTAAGAAAAGCCAGCAGAAATACCTGAATGTAATCCATAAAAGAAATAAAATTAATTTACAATAAAATAAAATCTATAGTTCAATGAATAAAACCTACTACTACATTATAAATGCTTTATTACATACTTAGTTATTCATTATTATTTATCATGTATTATATAGAATTCCTGACACATGAACAGTCGGGAAGACAGCAAATTGTCCAGTGTTGCCAGTATCATAGGCTTGCAAGGAATAGGACAGCTGCGAATACACACAATCTCAGGATGTGCTATCGGAAACTCACATATCACAAAGTTGTTACCCTTGGTGATTTTTTCAATGGGAAATAACCCTCAGTGACAACAGTCTAAAAAAAAAACTTAAAATCTTTTCTCACTTTACATGGAAGTTACATTCTTCAGCAATTATCTTAAAGCCATGAAAAACACGCTCTGCGAGTGTGTGTAATAATGATAAGCAATTTATGAATGACTATACGGCAGAATCTTTGAAAAACCCTATGGGAGGTAAAACGATGAAACAGTTCTTTGTGTGAGGGACTGTCCCTGACAACACGGAACATCTAGGGTCCTCAGCCCCCAGTGTGGGACACTCTGCGCAATTCCTGGGACAAACAAAAATGCATCCTAGACATTCTCAGAATGCACTTTGAGGAGTTGTACTGCTGCCCTTGAGAGTCATTGCCTTCGAGTTGACAATCATGGCATAGGACTCCCCTGTGAATGCAGAGCCAAAGCAGCTGAGGGTTGAAAGAGCAGGCATAAGGGTCCTTCATCGAGCCAGTATCTCCCCAAGCATCAGGCATTTCTGCATTGTCTTCAGGATGCTTGCACATAATACTATTACTTAGTATTTTTCTCTTTTTTAAAAATTTTTATTGTGTTATGTTAGTCACCATACAACACATCATTGGTTTTTGATGTTCCAAGATTCATTGTTTACGAAGGTAAGGTCCATATACACAATGGAATATTACTCAGCGATCAGAAAGGATGAATACCCAACTTTTGCATCAACATGGACAGGACTGGAGGAGATTATGCTGAGTGAAATAAGTCAAGCAGAAAAAGCCAATTATCATATGGTTTCACTTACTTGTGGAACATAAGGAATAATATGGAGGGCATTAGGAGAAGGAAAGGAAAAGTGAATTGGGGGAAATCGGAGGGGGAGTAGAACCATGGGAGACTGTGGACTCAGTATTTTTCTTAAAGAGACTCCCTTTTTACTATAAACACCCATTACCCTCTTGAATGGAAAATAAGAATTGCTTACTGTAAGTGAAATGCAAACTTAAAAATAACGTGGCGAATGAAACAAACACGAACTAGCGAAGAGAAGATGATGTCATCAGACTCTAGCTCCATTCTGTTGCCCGCCGAAGAGTCTCAGCGGGACATCTCTTCTCTTTTGGGTAACCACCACATGAGGCCTAAATATGTCTCCTCAGAACTTGGTGTGATTTTCAGAAGAACAGGGGAAAAATCTATTCCCTCTGCTTTATGATGACTCAGCCGTCATTATGCTCTTCTCTCTGAGATAAGCAAGGTGTTTACATTATTTTTTATGAGGATATTGCCTCCTTATACAAATATTTATTCTCTTTATGAAGAGAAGGTATTGTGAAGTCCCTGCTACTCAGTACTCACGTAGATATTTAAAATATATTTCTTCGGATCTTTTGCCCAGTACTCCAAGGGGTACCACAACTCTCCCATTTTACTGATGAGAAAATGAAGCTACGGTGCATTTGTCTTGAAGTAGTTTGCCCAAAGTCTCACAGCTGATTAGTGGCCAGGCCAGGATGCCGACTCAGACCTAATTACAAGGCTCAGAGAACTGGTACAATTGCTTGTGTTAATTGACCATGGAATTAAAGGCCATAGTAAGATTGAGTTTCTTGATTATACAGAGATAAGGATTTAAGGTGATTTAAACTCCTCTAATTACGTACATAGAGATGACTTAGATTTAACCGAGTAGTGCATTAATCTAAAGAGCTTTATTTAAGTCTTGTCCCATTACTTCAGAGGGTAACCGAGAAGACCCATGTTAAGCCAATAGGATGGCTCTGTTGTTTCTCATTTCCTCGAAAATGTCCCCCAAGGGCTGCTTCAAGAAGGAGCTGAGTCTGAAAGTGAGTAAGAATGAGTGTTAGATACTCTGGAAGTGAGTGTGAATATCAGACAAATCTTCTATGATGGCGGCCGGATACTCTGGGGCCTGCATGAGGTGCATGATGATTACACTCTATATCAACTGGGCCACAAGATGCCATACATCTGACCGATGTTATTTCTCAGTGTGCTTGTAAGTATATTTCTGGGAGAGGTTAGCTTCTGAACTGGGGGCTGAGTCAAGCAAATGGTCTCTCCCTACGTGGGTGGGCACCATCTCATCCATCAAGAGCCTGAAGAGAACAAAAAGGCTTCGCTCCCCATCTGCCTCACCGCTAAGGGACAACATCTGCCTTCCCCTGCCCTCGGCACTTCAGACTCCAACATTGACCTATCTGCTCTCCAGTTAATGTCACTGGCCTTTCTGGGGCTCCAGCCTGCAGACAGCAGATCATGAGATGTCTCAGTCTCCATAATTGTGTGAGCCAATAGCTTATAACAAATAAATCTCCGTCTACTTCTGAATTTCTGCATCTGTATCCATATCCCTCCTCCTGTGGGCTCTGTTTCTCAGCGAACCCTAAGACAAGACAGACGTTAAAATCACTGATGACACAAGGTGCAGGTGACTGAACACAGCTAATTCTTTCATGTC
>JAQQSY010000105.1:0-15576 GCA_028646535.1 Procyon lotor
CTGACCTTGAAAGCAGGGCTGGTGGGGGCAGGGCAGCTCGGCCCCTGAGCAGGTAGGTGTACCACCTTGGTCACTACTGCTTCTGCCCTTACTGGCTGTGTGACCTTGGGCAAGTGACTGCCCACGGGTCCCTCAGCACCAGCCTAAAACTGGGGACCTGGAGCCGCGGGCTGGGATCCCGTGGGGCCGTGGGAAGGGCAGAGGCATTAAGTCTGGACAGGGCAGGAGGGCACCTGTGGAAACAGCGTCACTCTCTCATCCTCCTCCCTAGTGACCTGGACGAGGAGAAGGGACCTCGGCAGAGGACATACAGGTAGCGGCCCCTACCTGAGGCCCAGTCTTCCGGGAATCCCTCCGTCCTCGCCCGCCCCCTCACTGTGGCCACTGTGGCCTCAGAAGCCCTCTGCCCCACGGCAGTGCCCTCCAGCTTCAGAAGCCCAGCCCCTCGCGCTCTTCTCTCCCTCTCCTGATTCCTCCCACCTACCCCCAAAATAAAGGAACCAAAGGCAGACACAAGTGTGAATCTTAAATTATTATTATTTCTTCCTGTCGCTTACACCCGAGGTGGGGGCAGGGGAAGAGGAGGGGAAGAGGAGAGGGGGGAATTGCCTCCCCCCCTAAGGCACTGAGTGGAGAAGCCGCAAGGGGGGAGGGGGGAGGTCACATTGTCCTCACTCTCTGGGGCTAGGCCCCAGGTCTCCCCAGCCCTGGGCTCCCCCATCACCTGAAATGCTAAGATGAGGCCCAGGGCAACCCGACCTCCCCCAACCCCAATATATTACATCATCACTTTTTAAATAGATACAGGGACTGGTCCCGCTACCCCCTCCCTGTGACACCCCCTCACTATCGGGGGTACCTGGGCAGCTGTGCAAATGGGCATGAGGGTGCACGGGAGGAAGGGAGAGCACCGGGCCCCTTAACCTGCCCCTTTTAGGAAGGGGGAGGGGCCGCCAGGCCAGGGAGGGGAAATAGTGCAAGGCAGAGCCCAGGCCGCGGGGCGGGGGCGGGGTGGGGGCAGCACCCAGCGAGGGAGGGGGGCGGATACCCCCACCCCCAGCAGAATTGGGTAGTTAAAAATCTGAAACTAGATTTCAACAAGACCAACAGAAGAGGCTATGTACAGATCCGGGTGGACTCAATCCTAAAGGAAGAGTGAGGGGATTACTCTCCGCGACCCAGCCGGCGGCGCGGCCGGCAAGGGACCCCCGCCCCCCTGGGCGCCTCTGCGGCCGAGCGCGCCCCGCCCCGGCGACCGCCAGGGGGCGCCCGCCCGCGCGCTCCGCAGCCCCGCAGCCCCTCACCCCGTCCCCCAGCCCGCGCCGCGCCAGCCCGGGGGCGGCGTGAGTCAGGGGCGGCCCGGCGGCGGCTCCGGCTCGCACCTGGGCGGGAGGAGGAGTGGAGGGTAGGAGCCACCCGGCCCGCCCTGCCCTCTGGCCCCGGGGAGGGAGCGGCGGGAACAAGACATTCCCTGCCCGGGGACGCGGGAGGGGAGGGCAGGGCCGGGGCGGAGAGCCGAGTGGAGCGGGCCCCTCCCGCTGCCCCCAGGGGCGGGCGAGCCGCTCAGGCCACCCCGCCCCCTGCTCCTCCAGGACCCCGTGACTCAGCGCTGGGAGCCTGGCGGGGGGTGGGGGGCGCGACGCCGGCTCCTTCCTGCGGGCCCAGGCCCCCAGGCTTTCCAGCCTCTACCTCGCTCTCCCCCACCTACCCTTCCTTCGCCGCCCCCCTTTGCATAATTCACTGCCGGGAAAAGGGAACAGAAAGCAGGAAGGAGGGGTCTCGGAAGGGAAGAGAGGGGAGAGGCGGTCCTTCACCCCGGGACACAGCCAAACCCCTGGGGGCATGGGGGCGGGGCGAGGCTTTGGTCCCAAGCCCCCCACCCCCTAGAAACCCGCATAGCCGAAGAGGGACCCCACCAATCAGAAATACATTATTGCTTCTACTCCCCAGGAGCAGCCGGGGACAGGGACCCCACCTTTACAACGAACAGAGCTGTAAATAGAGACGTACTATCGCGTATCACTCCTTGGGAGATCACCCCAATCTGGGGACCCCCGACCCCCAAGCCTTCTCAGCTCGGAACTGGAATGAGGGCCCTGGGGGGACAGGGGCGGACTGCTGCTGCCAAGGAGGCCCAAGGCCCGGACCCCAGCCGTGTCCGTCCCGCGTGCCCCCACTGCTTGGCATGGGCGCCCCGGCCGCGTGCTGCTCAGGCCCGGCCACCGGCCCTCTTTTTAAGAGGACTCCACGGTACCTTCAGCCTGCGGCGTCCTGGGTGCCCCCTCCTCCTCCTCGTCATCAGGGGGCCCCAGGGTGGAGACCGGAGGCCCAGGCGGGGCTGACTGCTCCCAGAACGGAGCCAGGGACAGGCGGAAGGTGTCCAAGTGGCCGTTGGAGAGGTCGAGGCCCGCGGGGGGCGGGGCGGCGGCGGACGGGGGCGGGTAGTGCGGGGGTGCATCGTCCTTGCGGCGCCGCCGGGTGCGAACCTCCAGGCAGTTCTGGCCCTTGAGGTGGCGCTGCAGGTGGTCCTCCTTGGCGAAAGCCTTGTGGCACAGGTGGCACTCGTAGGGCCGGTCCCCCGTGTGCAGGTGCATGTGGTTCTTGAGGTCGTAGCTGTGCAGGAAGCGGGCTGGGCAGTGCGGGCACGAGTACGGGCGCTCTCCCGTGTGCTTCCGCATGTGGATCTTCAGCTTGTCGTTCCTGGCGGGCAGGGGGAGGGGCGCCAGTCAGGCCCGGACCCCAGCTCCCGCTCCGGCCCTGTGGGCCCCCCGGCTTCCAACCCCAAAGATTTCCCGCACCAAAGCGCCCTCCCTCGCCTTTCTTTCTCCCAGCCTCCCAATTGTCTCCAGCGGCTCCGGGGACCTCCACACCCCCAGTCCTTCTGGGCTGGGGACCCCCTGCCTCCCAGGCCACCCCCCCCCACCCCTGCTGGGTCCCTGGCCCCCTGGCGCTCACCGGGTGAAGCGGACCCCGCAGACTTCACAGGCGAACGGCTTCTCCCCAGTGTGGGTCCTCATGTGGCGCGGCAGCTTGCCGGCCCCGTGGATGATCTTGTGGCAGACCGGGCACTCCTGCGGCATCTGGGAGCGGCGCTTGCGCACCAACTTGTCCTGGCCGTCCAGGCCCGGGGCCAGAGCATCCTGGTGCAGCGAACTCAGGTAGGCCATCAGGTCGGGGTCGATGGCGTCCTCGTCTGAGCCCAGCTCCTCTGGGGACAGCGGGGGCCCCCCTCCCTGCGCCATCCCGTAGGCAGAAGGGTACACCAGCTCCTCTTCTTCCTCCTCACCCTCGTAGGGCTCGTAAGTCAGGGGCCCCTCAGGGGGTGAAGCAGTCCCCGCTGGAGGGCTGTAGCTGTCCCCCAGCCCGCTGCCCGCACCGCTGCCCACTCTGCCCGCCACCACCTCGTCCTCCTCATAGGTCGCGGGATGGGCGGGCACCGTGGGCACCTCGGGCACTAAGTGGTTCGCCCGGGCCCCCTTGGTCTGCAGGAAAGCTTTTCGGGGCTTGCGGCTGCGGCGGGCCACCGGCCGGGGCGGGGGCAGGGGCGGGAGGGGCCCCTGGGGTGGGCTGTCTTCTCCATTGGGCACTCCCGAGGCCGAGGCCGTGGCTGTGGCCGTGGCCGTGGCCGTGGCCGTGGCGAAGGCCTCCAGGTACTGGCGGGCCCGCTCGCAGTCGTCCTCGTCGGGGCTGGGGGCCTCGAGCCCACTGCCCTGCAGGATCTCCATGCAGGCGGCGATGACACACGGGATCTCCAGCAGCCGCGCGGCCTGCAGCACGGCGGGCATGTTGGCGCTGCTGGTGGTCAGCGTGGCCGTGTAGGCGAACTCCAGCAGGGCACCCAGGGCCTCGGGCCCCACGAAGTCCAGCTCGCACACGCCGGTCCCCGCGGCCCCGGCCGCCGCCGCGCCGCCGCCCCCGGGCCCCGCCGCCGCGCCCCCACCGCCCTCGGTGAAGAGCTTCTTGAAGTAGTGGCTGCAGGCGGCCAGCACGGCGCGGTGGGTGCGGTACTCGAGGCCCTGCGTCCGGATGGTGAGGTCGCAGAGGTGTCCCAGCTGGCGCTGCTCATTGAGGCAGCTCAGGAGCTCGCTGCTGTGGTCCGGGAACGGGATCCCGATGAGGTCGTCCTCGGGGCTGCCCATCTTGTCCTGTGGGGTGGAGGACAGGGGCGGGTGAGGGGCGCTCGGCCTGCACTTCCCGAGCCGGGAGACCGCCGGCCCCTCTCCTGAGTGCTGCACACTGGGGATCTTCCAGAAGCCTCTCCGGGCCCGAGCAGCAGCCAGCTCGCACACGGGCACCCAAGGCCCCGGCAGGGAAGTCGGGCCGGGCTGACTCCAGAGCCCCACTTTCCAGGGGAGGGGCAGAAGGGCGAGCAGACCCAGACGGCGGGCCCACAGTGGTGTTCCCAGCCGCCCTGCGCAGCCCTGTGCGGCCCTGCCAGCCTCCGTGCGAGCAGGAGTCCCGTGTGCTTCGCCTGCCGCCCTCCCCATGCCTTTGGAGGGAGCACCAGACAGGACACTGGGGTTTATGAAGGACTCGGGGCTCAGTCATCTGAGAAGTGGGGTGACAGCCTCTGATGGAGCCAGCGAGGCTGAGGATGGAGCTGAGATTCGCACCGGACCAAGGTGTGCGTCAGGCACCGTAGCCATTTCCACCCAAGTGACCCCCACGACGGGTTCGGTGCCGGGGAGGGCTGTGCAGACTCACCAGGCGGCTTCCCAGTACCGTCACCTTCACCCTCCTCCGCCTCCCCTCCCCCACCCACTAAAAGTTCATCTCCCCTTTTAGATTCCACCGCCCCCCCAGGCCAGAAGGAAAACACGGCTCCCAGCATCCCTCCCCCCACATCCTCCCCTCCCCCAGGGGGCCAGGGAGCAGCCACCCTTTGCTGGGGTGTCGTGGGCTGGCTCGGGTGCTTCCTGCCCCGCACAGATAAGCATCGTCCCCGCCCCCTCCCCCACTGCCAATAGGCCAAGTTCCAACCCCACCCCTCCCCCACTGCAGCTCCCACCCACCCCTTTCCCTCCCCGTTTGTGGCCAGTCAGTTGGGAGCGCCCCCCAGAGGGTCATCTTCTACCCGAGGTGCCCTCCCCTCCAAGACAGGAGCCGCGGCACCCCCAAGGCTGTGGAGGGGCAGGAGGGTGGCAGGTGGGCCTGGCCTGGGAGACGGGGGCTGCTTGTGTCCTGGGTTGCCGCTAGCTTGCTGAATGACCTTGGGCCAGTCCCTTCGGTCTGGCATGGGTTTCTTCGGCTGTACAAGGAGCGGGTGGGAGTGGAGGTCCCAAGAGCTCAGCCCTTTGGCCCTGACATTGGGAGGGAAGGTCTGAAGTGGAGACAGTGGGGCTCTGGAGTCAGTCCGGCCTGAGGGAACCCTGCCCCTGTGGCTGGCTAGCTTGCTGACTTGAAACACATGAGCTAGTCTACAATCCAGGGTAATCCCACTGGACCCAGAGGCCAGGCTTGTGGGGATGGATAAATGAGACCACGTTGGGGGTGCCCAGTAAACATTCTGGCCTTGGGAGGGAGGAACGAGGCCTCGCCCAGGGCAGATCCCACCACACAGACGGCCTCTGCTGGGAAGGCTTGGGGACAGCGAGGTCTCCCTCCCTCAAATCGCCCAAAGAGTCAGGTTACTACTAGCTACATGACCTTGAATCAGTCATTTCCTTTCCCCAGGAGGCCGGTTTCCTCCTCTGCAGTAGGAAAGGCTGACCTACAGGGTCCATAGGGCGGGGCCCCTGACCCAGCTCAGTGTCGTCTGCCCCTCCCAACAGCGGCTCAGCCAGGCTGTTGGGGGGGGGAAAGGTTTTTTCAGGGAGCTGGGGGAGTCTAGGGCCACAGATTTCCCCTGCGGAACACAAGAACCGCATTGTCTCGGCCTGTGCCCCAGTCACCTTCCCTGTGCCGCCGGGACTCCTGAGGGCACCCTGGGGGTGCAGCGCCCACGTGTCTCCCCTCTTCTGTCCGGGCACCCGGGCGCCTTCAGCAAGCCTCTGCTCCCACCTGGAGCCCCCACACCGCTTCTCCGCGCCCCCCCAACCAATCCCAGTCCCCTGCCTCTCCTGTCCACACTTCACGACGGCAAGTGGCAAATGGCCCCAGGACTTAGGAACAAACAAAAACCGGGTGGGCAGCGGCCGCAGTGGGCACCCTCGGGGCCCAGGCAGATCCTGTCCCTCCCGAGGGGGATGGGTGGGGCTGTCCTCGCCGACCATTGGCCTGGAGCCGGGCACCCGCAGGCACGTGGCTCTCCCCAGCCCTCTCCCTCCTTCCCTCCCCACCCCACCCATTCCTGCCGCTAGGCCCGCCTCCTCGCTCCCACCCCAGGCTGGTCTCCGCGGCAACTTGGTGTGGCAGGGTGCTGATTGGCTGACCCTGCTGTCGGGTCACGGGCTTAGGCTGCTCCGCTGCGGCTCACACCGGGCGCTTGGGCAAGGGTGGGTGTTTAACCCCTTAGGCCCAACTCCAGTGCCCGTGGCCACGAGGTAGCTGCGAAGGAGGAGAGAGGCAGAGGACGCGCGCAGGAAGGGGAGGTGCTCTCAGGTTCTCCAGCTTTGGGGAAACTCCCCCAGCCCTTACCCAGGGCTCTGGCGCCCAGGCCAACTTAGGTGCTACCTGTAAAGATGCTGGTGCCCACCAGGCCGAGGGGGCATTTGCAGCCCCATCACCCACCGGGGTGGGGCGACACCGGTGCCAGGATCCCCGACCACCTTGGGCACCGTCCCCACATCTGCATCCCCGAGGGCCCAGCCCCCTGACACCCCAGGAGGGCGGCCCGTCCCCACCCAGCCTGGCATGCCCCCTCTTGCTAAGGCCTCGTGGGCATGGGTGTGTGTGCCGGTTGTGGGGGGGCGGCTGTGCCAGGAACCAGGCAAGGTCTGTTCGGTCTGTTTGCCTGGTAGGGGGAAGAACTGGGGGCCCCGCCCCATCGCCCCCCCCTTTGCCGCCGCCCCCCCAGGCTCCCCTCACTGTCGGGCCTGCTAGACCGGCCAAGCAGGTGGGTAGCTCTCTTGAAACTGGGCCCTGAGTCAAGCCTGTCCCGTCTTTGGTGGGGAGAAGACTGGGGTGAGAAAGGCAGGAGGGGGACAAAGGTGGGAGCCCCCCAGCCCTCAGTGTCCTTGGGCACCTGCCGGGGTGTGTCCCCGACCAGGATCCAAAAGCTGGAGAGCACTGGCTCTGACTGGGAAGGGAAAAGGGGTGCAGAGTCCTTCCAGGTGCTGACCCCCGGGGCACCTGGGCCCCGACACGCAGATGTGGCAGCGATACGGCCCCCAAGGGGCAGAAGAGTGAAGCCGGCCCCCCTTCCGCACACCCTGGGGATTAGGGAGTGAGGCTTAGTGTGGGGGCAGCGGGCAGAACCAGGATTAGCGCGAGAAAATAGATATGGGGCTGAGACCCAAGCACACAGACCCCCCACCAAAGGCTCCTCCAGGTGCAGCCGCCCTGGGCAAGGGAGACGAGGCCCACCTGTGCCATCCCCTCCCGGGGCGGGGGCCTGGGGCGCCCCTCGGTGCCCACCCCCAGCTCGGCTAGCCGTCCCCCCTGACTTCTTTCTCCTTTCTGCCTCCCACCCCACCCGGACTCCAGCCTCAGGTCCTCTTCCTGTTTTTTTTGGAGCTGAGTTGCACGCAGCGGGCTTCGGCCGTGGCTGGACCAGCGGGTGGGGAAGGAGAACGGCAGGTCCAAGGTCCTCAGGGACCCAGGAGCCCCAGCTTCTCCTCCTCTCTCTGGGCCTCCAGAGCCGGGGGCTGGGGCCATCCGGACTGCCCAGTTGGGAGGGCAGGGTGAGGGGCTGAGGAAGTCCCCGGAGGATGGTGCGGGCCTGGAAGGCGAGGCCCCAGGCCCGGGGATGCCCTGGCGCGCACGGAGCCCATGGGCCCGCACCCCAGCCCCTCGGAGCGGGTGCGTGCCCGGCCCATCCCCCACACGCCGCTTCCCCCTCCTAACCTCACCACCCCCAGCACTCACACTTCCTGGGGGCCAGGCGGGGAAGAGAGACCGCAAGCCACGAAGGGGGAAGGAGGCCAGGGGAGTTGGCTGCTTCCCGGTGCCTCGGGGGTTAAGGCTCTCCTCCCTCAAAGTCCCCAATTCCGTGCTCCCTGAAATGAGGGAGGTCTCCGTGCCCCTGCACAGTTTCTTTCCCTGACACCCTAGCCCCCGCCCCCCGGCCCCCCCACAGGCCGCACTGGGGGTCCTGAGGGAGGATGGCAGAGGAGGGCAGGGGGCAGCTCCCTTCCCCAGCCCTCCTCCTGCACCTCTGAGGACCCCTGCCCAGCGGCCCCGCCCCATGCCTGGCCTCCGCCCTCGGCCTCCCCTTCCAGTGCCCTTGCCGACCGGCCCCGGGCCTGCTCCGCCACGCATCCTTACTGTCCTTCCTCCAGCCTCGGCCAGCCTCCCGCCTCCGCTCGAGGCATCCGTGGCCCTTGGCCCCCAGGAGCCTCCTCCCCGCTCCTCTCTTTACCCCCCAGGTCTCCAGGCCGGCCTCTCCCGCTCCCCCATGCCACCCTGCTCGGCGCATCCGTCCTCTCCTCCCCAGACCGGCGGAAGGAGAGAGGGGCCGGAAGAATCAAGTCAAGGCGCCAGGCCTGCCTTCCGAGGCCTGGTCTTGCCACGGGATGGCCGCATTCAGGGGACCCAGGCCACCCTTCTGGGAGAAGCACAGGATCGACATTTGGGGGCCAGTCGGGGAAGATGGTGGCGGGGGGGGGGCTGTACGGAAAGAGCGGATGTGGGGTGGGGTGGGGGGACAACCTAGGCCTCTCTGCCCGTCAGAATTTCCAGCCCTGGAACTGCTGGGCTTTCCCCGGAGGGTACCCCCCCCACACCGGGCAACTGTGCACCTGGACAGACCCCGGCCGTCAGGGCCCCGAGCGGGACCTGCCTGGGCAACGCCAGCTCCCCTCAGGGCCCGAGGAGCCGGCCCGAGGTGCCAGGGTCTGCCCTGTGCCCACCCCCTCCCCCCAGCCGCACTTCTCAGGCTGGCTAACCGAGCCGCCTGGTAACCCCACACCCGCCACGCCGCGGGCAGAAACCTGAGCCCCCCAGCCCCAGAGGACGCCCCAGCCCGATCCCCGGAGCCCGGCTCCCTGCCAGCCTGCCCAGCCTCCTGTCCTGGCCCAGCAGTCCTTGGGCTCCCGTAGGCCCCTTCTGCTCCTCGGCCCTCCTGGGGCCCCTGAGGGCCGAAGCTTCCCCTCGCTCCAGCTCCTCAGACCCTCAGCTCCCTCCACCTTCCCCGGGAAGTTTGGACACCCTCTTCGCAGCCTGTTTTTCAGTCCCTCTCTGACCCTTGGCCAATTCTCGGCCTCCAAGCCTCCCCTGGGGCCTGGTCTCCCAAGCCGGAGCGGGGCCTACTCACCTGAACGCTGAGGGGCCTTGCCGGCAACTCCTCTTGGCCCCTGGGGGGAGCAGGTTGGGAGGGGTGGGGGAGGGCCGGGCTGGGGGGGGAGGTGGGGTGGCTGTTCCCCGCTCCAGCTCCCTCCTTCAAAGGGGCCGCCCACGACCTGGCCCAGCCCCTCCCCCCCAGAGCCTTAACCCTCTGGGTGCTGTCCCCCCTCCCTCCAAGCTGGGGGAGGGGTTACCAGAGGGCTGGCAGCGTGGGAGAGGGCCTGAAGTCTCTGCCTGCGGTGCCCAAAGCCCCAGCGGTACCCACCCCCGCTCGGCCTCACTCAGTCCCGAAAGGGGAAAAAGGTGAGTGTAGGCAAGGTAGGGGCTGGGACAGTCCAGGAGGACAGAGGTGAGGAGGAGCCACGGGAGAGGCTGCTGGAGGTGGGACTGGGAGAAGGAAGAAGGGAGGGGAGGGGACAGGAGGCAGCAGTGGCCAGGAGAGGGAGGAGGGGAGCCCTGGACAGTCCGTGCCAGGGCTGACAGGTGCCCAGGTCCGGGCCCCTCAGGGCGTGTGGCCCCGTGGAGGGCCATAGAGAGCCCTCCGGACCGCAGTGGGCCCCTCGCACCCCTGGGAGCTGACCGAATCCTCCCTACCCTGTCCCAGGCTGGGGCCCTCGGGGGCTGGGCAAGGCGGCACCCGCCCTCCCCGTGCCTCACCCCAAACCCACTCACATACCACAGTTCTGTGCCCGGGCGCCAGCCCCTGCCAACCAGGCCAGGGGGCAGCCCTTGTGCCAGCCCCCAGTGGCCAGGGGGCTCCAGGGGACGGAGCTGGCCTGAGGGGGTGGACAGATGGGGGGAGCTGTGGGCACCGAAAGAGGAAGGAGCCAGGAGGGGGCATCTGCTGGGAAGCGCCCAGCCCCACCCCTTGCGCAAGCCGCCGCCGCCACCCTGGCCGGTTGGGTGGGACCCGCCTGGGCCCGAGGGGCAACTCAGGAGGGCTCTGAGCCCAGAGATGGGTGGACCACATCGTTCCACTGAAACAACTCCTAGGGTCCCTTATACTGGGAACAAGGGGTGCCCTCATGTTCCCCAGAGGCGAGGCCCATCCAAGTCCTCCTGGGCTGGGGAGGACCACTGAAATGCCCCCTGAAACATACCCTCCCCTTTCCCCCCCAACAGCTGCTGGCTCAACACCGCTGGCCTGCTGCCCCTCACCAGCTCCCGGCCCGGTTGGCACCTACCCACCAGGATGCTGGCAGTCCTGCCCTCCTCTCCCTCCTGCCCCCTGTGCCCAGCGCCCCATGCCAACTGTGGGCCTGGGGTGGGGGAGGGTCACCCCTGCGCCTTGGTGCCGGCAGGGCGGGTCCAGTCCCCAGGTCTGACAGATAAGGCCCGAGCCCCTGTTCCCCAGCCATCACCTGAAGCGGCCCCGCGCAGGTCAGGGCCCACACGGGGCGCCCAGCAGCCTGTGGACAGCCCCGTGAGCACTTACTGAGAGCTCCGTCCCCCAAGGTGGGTGCCAGCCTCCCAGCGCTCCCTCTGCCTGAGCATCTGCTTGGGCACCAAAGTCCCCGGGATTCCTGAGAGCCCTGGTGCCCGCAGCCTGCAAGGGAGTGGGGTGGGGCTGCTCTCTGCCCTTTGATCCCCATAAAGGCAGGGAACCAGCCTGGAGGGCAGGGGGCAGGGAAGGGGTTCAGGGGCCCCTCCATTTTATCCCCGCCAGGGGCAGCAGGCCAGGGCGGGGGCGTCTCTCGGGTGGGGCGCTAAGGCAAGGATGGCAGCAGGTCCCAGCAGAGGAGGGAGGTTAGTCGCGGCTACATGGCGCCACGTGGGGCCGGGATGCTGAGAACAGGGCAAGGGAGCTGGGTGGGATGCGGAGGGCACCTATGTCCCAATTCACCCCAGTCCTGCCTGTTACTCCCATCTAGCAACCCTTCCAGAGGGCACCAAAGGGAGAGCGTGAGGACTACAACTCCCAGGATGCACCACAGTTCCTCTGCGTGTACCTTGGGAGTTGTAGTTCCCAAAAGAAGTCCCGTGTTCTCTTCCCCAGAGCCTTGCTGATGGGGTGGAGAGGGCAGAGCAGATCTGGCCAGAAATCTCCTGTCTAGAAGCGGTAAAAGGCCAGGAGGACCGTGGTGGAGGGGAAGAGGACCCCTTCTCCCAGGCAAAGGGGAGGGAAGGAGGAAGGAAGGAGGAGAGGATGTCTGTTGAAAGGGGCATATGGGTGGGGAGGGGTTGGGGGGGGTGGAAACAGGAAGGAAACCGAAGCCAGAGACATGAGGTCGAAAGCAAAGGCCTGGTAGAGCCTTGCTCCGAAGCCTGGCAGGGACTGGGAAGGCATGAGAGGAATTAGGGGTGCCAACTGGTAGCAAACCGGAGCATTCGCGGGGGGCAGGCTCCATCTGCCCGCCACAAGCTCTCTTTTGCCTGGGGCACCCCCACCCCTGGATCCTGCACAGGTATTTGCTGGCCCGAGAACTCTGAAGGCTGACTTGGTTCTGCGATGATGCTCGCAGGCAGAGGAAGAGGTTGGGGGAGGTCAAGGCCAGGCCTGACGGGGAGTGTGCTGGAGGGAGCTACGTGTGGGGTTAGGCCCAGGTGTGAGTCCAGGGAATCGGGCTCACAAATGAGGATGTGACCTTCTGTGGCAGCTGGGGGGCCTCAGTGGAGAGAGGCCTACATTGCCAAGACCACGGCCTCCCACCCACCTCCACTACAGGGTGCAGTGAAGACAGCAGCCCTCTTTGGTCTCCCTGTGGAATTTGTAGCTTTCCCTCTGGGCCAGGCAGCCTGTGAACAGTGGAGGCGGCAACGCAGGGGGCCAGATGGCAGCTGGGTGCCTTTCCTTAGTAGGGGGTGGAGGTCACAAGTGGGCAGAGGCTCTGTTTCGAGGCCACTGTCCCTGGGCTCCCCAAGGCTCTGAGACACAATCTTACAGGCCCCAGCTAAGACTCTTGCCAAGACCTGAGTGTTGCTGGCTGGGTAGGGGGGTGGGGGGGCCTTCCTTGCCCCTCCAAAGCCCCTGATAATGGACTACAGGAGCTCTAACCCCTTCCCCCCAGTCCCCCAGGCCCGCCTTGGCGCTTGGCCGCCTGTGTGTTGGCAGGACTGGGGGTGGGGGGGGTAGCAAGGCAACTTCAAACTGTCCGGGCAAAACGTCAAGTTTACTCACGAGTTTACTCAGCAGAAGGAGGGGGAAGAGGCTAGAGCGGGCACACCCCATGCCAGGGTCCTATCCGTCTCCTGTCCCCACCTTCCTCCCCCCACTTTCCTCTTCAGCCCTAGGCTCAAACGGCCATAGGCCCCAAGGCCTTGTGACAGGGCAGTCCCAACTCTCAGAAGGTCACAGAACCAAGCAGGCCAGAGGCAGGAAGCCCCGAGGTAGGTCCAGAGGCCCCTATCAGAGGGCAGTGCCCTGCCTGGAGCTCATTTACCACCCATCTTAGGGCCTTGGCCTTGGACCAGAACTGGGTCTCTCGGCCACCAAGAGGGGGGCGGTACCAGGCTGGGCTTCCTCCATGTGAGCAGTCCCCTGGGCAGTGACTTCTGACCCCAAACGACAGGTCCTAGGCAGCGCCTCAGGCAGTGTGGTGCCATGGGGGAGGCCACAGGAGCAGGGGCTGGTCCTCTGAGCCTCGGCCTGGAATGGGGGGCCAGCACCCCATCTGACCTACTTCCCTTTCCTCCCCACCTGCTTTCATTCTCTGCTTCTCTCCCTCAGCCTTCACCGTCCCCACCCCAGAGGCGCTCCGCCCCCCATGCCCGCTGGGCCCCCTCCCCCACCCTTCCCCAGGGTGCCAAGTGCAAGCACACAAAGGGCCCGATGGTGCATTGTTAGCCCAGCCCCCGCTGCCCGCCTCGCCCTCCCAGGGCGGGCACCAGGCCAAGGAGGAGCTGGGGGCCCTGGGTGCCAGGGGGCACCGCGGGGAAGGAGGAAGAGGTCAACACCTGTCTCCCAGACACTGGGGTCCATATCAGTCAGAGCTGCGTGGTGATGAGAGGACCCTATTGGAGCCTCTGCCCCCGACACCTGAACCTGGTGGGCACTGCCTTCTTCCTTCCCCAGAGCCCCTTTTGGGTGCCGGCGGTGACCCCTTTGTGACCCCTGCGCTGAGGCTGGGGTTGTGGTACCCGAGGGAGGGGACAGCGTCTGGGGGTGCCAGCAGGCCGCACGGTGCCCGCGGCAACCACGGAACGGAGGCTCACTGGGGGAGCCGGGGTCCCGGGGGCCAGGGGCAGGAGGCACTGACAGAGATTTCTTCTTGTTTCATCAGCTGCTCCAGGGGGAGCCCCCTGCCCTTCTCCCCAGTCACCACCGATGAAGCGGTAACCGCCACCCAAACCCGGTCACAAATACGTCCCTCTCCAGCCCTGCACGACGCTCCCTGTGCCCACTCCCCCCTCTCTCCCTGATGCCCACTCCATGCCAGCTGGGCCAGCAGTGCCAGGCAGGTACAGGGGTGACCAAACCAGTTGGTGTGTGTCTGGGGGGGGAGCAGGAGGCAACCCCACAGTCCTCCAGGCCTCCTCCACACACACACACACACACACACACACACACACACACTCACACACACACACACCCTCGGGGAGCAGAGTCCCCATCCTGGTTTAACCCCTCACGGCTCAGTCTGGCTCCCTGCCCCAAGGAGCTGCCTCCCTTCTCCAGGAACAAGCTGGGGGCAGGGGGATCACTGCGCTGACTCACTCCCAGTCTCAGCTGCAGCTGGGGGTCTGCAAGGCGCTCAGGCGGGGGTCAGTTCAAGAACGCCCTCCACCTGGCCCGGAAGCCAGGACAGCCTGCTGGTCTCCCCCTCTCCTCAGCACCCACTTCCGGTGTCCCAAACTAGGTCAGCAGCGCTCGTTTCCTGTGGGTCAGCTAGCACCCGCGCCTCTGCCCCTCCCCTGCTCCGGACCCAGGCTCCCCGCCCCCCCCCAGGGCGCCCCGAGGTCTCACCACGTCTCAGCCGCCCTTTGATACGTGGGGGTTGTGCGGGGCGGGGGGCAGGGGACCCGCCCTCTCTCCAAACACCAGCAGGGCCGGGGCGCCTGGGCAGGCACGTGTCCGGGCACAACCCGCTGCCCACGCCGCCCCCCCACTCCCTCCCCCCCCACCCCGCTGTGGCCGGGACACGTCGCTCTCCTACTTGGGGTGGGGTGGGAGGAGAGAGCGAAAGCTGAGAGTGGAAAGCGGCGCCCCCCACCCTTTTGAATGGCAGCCCTCTGCCAGCGGCGCTCCCAGTGGCTTCCACGACTACACAGTAGCGACCCCCACTCTGTGGAGGGGCAGGTGCGCGGGCGCCGGCGGGGGCGACGGGTGGGGGGAGAACTCCTCCCGGTCACCGGCCCTTGCTCTGGGGCAGGAGCCCGGGGACGGTGGCGGCGGGACCGGCGCCCGAAGGAAGGGACTGGGGCGGAGGGCTCGATCTGTGTTGCTCGGCGGTCGCCGCCGAGCCCCACTACTGGAGAGGGAGCGCGACTCGGGAGGCGCAGGAAACCGAATAGTCCAGCCGGT
This sequence comes from Procyon lotor, assembly GCA_028646535.1. NCBI lineage: Eukaryota > Metazoa > Chordata > Mammalia > Carnivora > Procyonidae > Procyon > Procyon lotor. Next base: position 14,843 of record JAQQSY010000105.1, read on the forward strand.
AACTTTCCCCCCAGCCGCGGCTCCTCCTGCGCTCCCCCCCGCCCCCAGTGCCACTGGCCCGGGTCCAGCCCACCGCGCCAGGGGGCGCGGGGGGGGGGGGCGCCTTGTCCTAGTTAGAGTCCGTCAGCGTTTCCATTCCCTCAGCTCGGGCGGGTCGGGGGTCTCCCCGCAAGTCACGGCGCAGACCCGGGGAGCGCTCGGCGCCGCCTCACCCTCTCTCCATCCCGGAGCCGCCGGTCTGTCTGATCCCAGAAGTGCAGAGAAAGTTTCTGGGGACCCTCCGGCCACCTTTCCTCGCGGTTAAAATCCATCCCAACGACCCGGGGTGCCGGGAAGGCACGGGGAAGGGGAGTGGTGAGAGTCCGGTCGGCGTGCGTGTGTGTGCGCGTGGGGGGGTCCCACTTACAGGACAGACGAAGGACACTGCAGTAGTCTCGCGTCTGGGGGACCCCGAGCCGGAGACAAAAGTAGGGTACACTCACCTCTCCGCCTTTGGGTCCGCTGGCCGGAACTGCTGAAGCACAGAGTGTGGGGAGAAGCGCGTCCCCGCCGGGCCCGGGGGCTTGGGGCCCTGCTCCGGTCCTGGTCAGAAGGCCGCGGTCAGTCGCTCGCCGCTCTCTGCTGGGGGGCTCCTCCTCCGCAGCCCTCGGCCTCCTCCTGCCGCCCGCCCCCCCCTCGGCCTCCGGGAACCGTACATTCACCTGGCTCCCACCCGCCCCCCCCTCAGGGCCCGC
>JAQQSY010000105.1:15676-29811 GCA_028646535.1 Procyon lotor
CCTCTTTTCCCCTCCTTCTTTCCTTCGGTCTCTTTCTCCCTCCACCTGCCGCGGTCCCTCTCCCCCTCCCTATCCCTCTTTCTCCTCCAGCCCCTATCTCTCCCAGTCTACCTTAACTCGGGCTCCGCCCCCTGCCGCCATCCCGCCCTCCGCGGCGGCTCCGCCCCGCCCCCTGCACTCCACCGCCCTGCCCACCTATTGGCCTGCCCACCCGCCCATCTCAAGTGGGTCCTGCCTCGCGATCAGCCAGGGAGGGGGCGGAGCCGAGGGGCTGGCCTGAAACCTGGAGGAGGGAAAGGGGGAGGGGGCAGTGTCCGCAGTGGCCGGGGAACCCAGCGCCCCCATCAAGGGCTCAGTCTTCAAGAGGGGCTTTTGTGCGGTTTCCTCCTCGAGAGGGAAGGGTATGAGAGGTTAAAGATAGGCCAGGTGGGGGTGAGGCGGGGACTTAAGGGATTGAAGGGGGGGGTCCCGTGAGGGGCTATAATCAGGTCAGTGCCCCGGGAGGTAGGGGGAGGGGGAGCCACCAGGCCATCAGCTCCAGCTCCTACGCCCCACCCCGACTCTGAGGGAGCGGGGGAGTGGAGGCTGCGGGCACCCTGCGTCCCTCCCCACGCGTGACGGCGCCCCGCGGGGAGGGAACGGCGCCCTGGGCAAGCAGCCTCTGCGCTCCAGCCGGTGCCCGCTGCGGCCTTGGCATTGTCGGAGGGGAGGGGCCGGGTCCCCGAAGGGGGAGGGGAGGCGCGCTCTCGCTCCTGCACCCCGCCTCCATCCCGCCTGCTCCCTAAGTGGAGAAACTGAGTCTCCGCGAAGGTGGGAACCTCGAGACGGGGATCCGTCCGGAGACCCAGGTGGCCAGGGGAGCCTGCGTGTTTGCAGATGCGTGTGCGGGTTCGGAGGGGGGCAGGGTAGGTACTTCAGTGCCCCCGCAAGTGCGGAAGGTAGCCTGCGAGGGACGCCTCCAACCGGGCCTGCCGCGCTGCGTACCCCGGGGAGCCCCTCCCACCGGTGTGAAACGGAATCAAATCCGGCTACCGCGGGCCAGGTTCCGCTCCCCGCGGCCGGCCGGGCCGAACCGGGTCCGACTCGCTTTCTCCTCCCCAACCCCCTCCGCAGGGGGCCTCCCTCCCTTTCCAGCAGGTGGCTCCGCGGGACACCAGCTCAACCTGTTGGACCACAATGGGCGGCGCCAGGGGGGCCCTGGCCCTCACCCGGGCTGACCCGGGATCCCCTCGCAGGGGGAGGGGCGGAGTCCCGGTCCCTCCCTCCCTCCCTCTCCCGCCGTGACTCAGCCTCGGGGCCGCTGCCCTGCGCCCCAGCCAGGGGTGGAAAGTGTGAGGCGCCCCTGAGGGCCCAGGCCAAGCCAAACAGCCCCCCACCTCAGACATTATCTCACTGGAGAATTAGGGGGGCTGTAGGAGGGAGGGGGCAACAGCAGGCCTGGGGCGCTCCCGCTCGCTGAATCCGCTCCGGGTTTTCCTATCGTCCCTGTCCCCCTTGGGCCCCGAGGCCGGTCACTGCTCCGGGTTTTCTTCTCGGCCCCGCCGGACAGAGTCTGGTCGCTGAGGGCCGAGGGCCGGGAGCCGGGGGTGGGGTGCCCAGGCCAGGGTTTTTCCCTCCCTTCTCCAGCCGCGGGGGTCGCGCCAGCCTGGGGAGGAGTCGTGCCAGGGGCTAGACGGCAGGGCCAGATGCACACGTGAAACGGAGAGGAGGCTGCTTCGTGGAGGAGGGGGCAGGATGGCCCAGGAAAAGGAGGGCGGGAAAGCGGCTCAGGGAGGGCCGAGTCTGGGCCTCCAGAGGCCGTCCAAGGGCGGGCGCCTTGGCACCAGCCCCTAGGGACAGAGAAATGAAAGGCACCCAGTGCCTTGGGCCCGCCGCAGCCCCCCTCTCCGAGGGTCGTCCCCGGACTCTTGTTGGACCCAGTCTAGATCTGTAGGCAACGGGAATGCCATTCCCCACTGTCTGGACAGTTCTGGAACCTCCACTTTGTTCCTCAGTGACACCTCCCCCCCACCAGCACCACCCACATTTCTCTTCTGGTCCATACAGCTTCCTTCCTGGCTCAGAAGTCTGAGGGGGGAACCCCGACTTGAAATTCCCGCCTCCCCCCAACTCCTGGCCCTTACCGTGCCCAACCACAGACTGTGGCAGCCAGGAAACGCTGCCCGGGGCCTGTGCGCCCCCCCCTCCCCCATGAAGTCCCAGCTGGGCCCCAGGGGCCCACTGCCACCCCCGCCGCGCCACCAGGCCGGGGCTGGCACTGAGGTCTGGAGGGCAGGTGTGGGGCTTGCAGGGGCCTCCTGGGGAGGGCGAGGCATCCCAGATCCGCACGTTCAGACATAAATCTCAGGCTAGACCTCACTTTGGAGAAGGGGAAAGTAGCAGGAGGTGGGTAAATACCAGAGAGTGAGAGGACCAAGGAGGACGAACGCCCCGGCTGGGAGTTGGGGAGGGCGGTGTACCCGGGGCTGGGGACTGAGTGACGGCCAGGTGCCCACTGGCTGGGCCACGTGCGCTTGGGGGCAGCTGCACAAGGTAGCTGCTTGCGGAGCCTGGAAGGAGGGGGCTTCTGGCGGAAGGAAGGCGAGGCGCTCCCTGGGCGAGGCCCTGAATGAGCGGGTCTGGGGTCTGTTTCGGAAGGTGGGGGGCGCGGAGCTGGAAGCCGAGCGTCAGGCTGCCCTGCGCGCCCACCTCCTCCCCGCTCCCCCCTTGCGCGGGCTGCCTCCGCTTCCCTCGACAAACCCGCCGCCCAGGAAACCGCTGGGGGCGCTCAGACCGCAGCCCCCCCGCCCGCCGCCCCCCGGCGCCCCCACCGCGACCGCCCAACCCACCTGAAGGGGCCGTGGCGGCCAGGGTTGCCCCCTCCCGCCGACTCCCCCCACACCTGCGGGCGCACTATTTATAACTCGGCGCCGACTCCGGGCCCCCGGGCGGGAGCCGGCTGCGCCTCGGCGCTAATCGTCTCCGGGATCTCTGCGCCCCCCAGGGCCGGGGGAGATAAATTTAGCCTCAGGAAGCTCGGGGGAACATTTTCCAAAACTCCACTTCCCAGAGAAGGCGAAGCGGAACCCCTCTGCCCGCCGCCTCCCTCCCGGCAGCCGGCAGGCGGCGCAGGTGTCCGGGCCCCTGGCCCCCCGCGGGGGTGCGGCGGCGGCGGGGAGGCCGGGGCAGGTGACGGACACCAGGGGGGCAGAGGGGTCCAGACTGGCGGGAGGAAGGGCCGCTCCGACGCCGGCCGAGACCGGAGCAGGTCCTCGGCCGGGAGTAACCCAGAAAGGGTTGGGGACTTCTGCCTCTCGGAGGGGAAATAACTGCTATGCAAACGAGATGCAAATGGAGCGCCAGGCAGAGCTTGTGCCCCTGGGGGTCTGCGCCCGGCCGCCGCCGGAACCGCTGCCGCACCCCTCCTCCCGCCCGCTTCTGAGTGCTGCTGGGAAGACACAGGCCCCAACCGAGATCCTGACTAAAATCCGGTTTATTCCGCGAGGCTCCCAGACCACTTGGCCGGGACTTCCACCTGCCTTCCGCGCACCGTCGGGGGTCTTATGTCCGACGTGACCAGCTAGGAATCGTGGGTATTAGGCCGCTCCTCCGGGTGCGGTCGCATGTGGGGGTCCCTTCCAGCTTGGCGAAGGCTCCTTCCCCATTTCACCCGCCTATTCCCCTACCCCTTGTGGCCACTGGAGGGCCCCTGGGCTCCCAGGGGTAAATACGATCTTACTCATCCCTCCCTCTCCTGACACTCTGCTCCCCTCTTCTGCTGCCCTGTGAGAGTAGTTTGAACACCCCAAAGCTGAGCTTACTCTGGCTGGGACGAGGACCTTGCGGGGAAGCTGGTGCGTCTCTTTCCCTTGGACAGGTTGGGGGGGCAGGCCAGGGAACCGTGTCCTAGCCTGTGTGGTTTAGGTGAAAAAGACACAGCTGGGACCCCCCCAAAGGATCCCGAGGAAAGCAAGAACAAGAGCCGCTTAAAGTGGAGCTGGGAGTGGGAATGGGGGCTGCAGCGGTCGGGCTGTAGTCCTCCCCACACCCTGCCCCCCCCCCCTCCGACCCTGGCCCCATTTCAGAACGGCTGCTCTGCTGGATCGGGGGCTGCTGGTCCAGAGAAGCTGAGATGAGAAACTGTGGGCTGGCGGCAGACCACCCCACAGCAGCGGGCTGTGGGCACGACCACGCAGGGTCCCCCTCTGGCCCGGCTCCTTCCAGGTAGCTGGGAGGGCTGCCCTCGGCCTGTCTGCTTCTCAGGACGGCTCGCGTCGGTCTCCAAGCACTCCGTAGTGTGCGAAGGGCTCCCCGAGGCTGCACAAGCCTTTTCTTGCTCTCCCCATCCCGCTCCTCAGCCTCTCCACCTTCAGGGCTCCCTGCACAGCTGACACTGGCCTCGGGCCACGGCAGGTCCCTCCTCTTTTCCCTCTCTCCACTTCCTGGGCCCTGCCTTCCTCCATCCAGCTCTTCCCCTGCGGGGGCTTTGCCAGATGCCCCCTCCCCTGGCAAAGGCCCTGGAGCTCAGAGCTCTCAGACCCCAGGATCCACCGCCACGCACCCTCCCAGGTGGGTGGGAGCAGGGCCCAAGAAAGGAAAAGGAGGCAGAAGCCAGAGCTTGAGTCAGGGTGGGGCTGACCAAGCAGGAGCAGGCTGGGGGGGCGGGGAGCCCCACACTCATGTGGGAAGGTGACTTCTGTGTCTACCTCCACCGCCAACCTCTCTCTGGTTGGATTCCGAACCCTCCCCCTCCCGTCCTCTGTGCCCTGGGGTTCGGTCGGGCTCTGAAGGGCTGCCTGTAGAGGGTTGCCGCGCTGCTAGGATAAAAAATAATCTCGAGGCGCGCCTGGGTGGTGCAGTCGGTTAAGCATCCAACTCTTGGTTTTGGCTCAAGTGGTGATCTCAGGGGTGTGAGACTGAGCCCTGTGTTGGGTGTAGAGATTATTTGAAACTAAAGAAAATCTTTAAAAAAAAAAGAAAACGCATACGCGTGTAGGCCGGCCACTTGTCTCTACTGCTCTGAGCCGCCGGCATGTCGGACCCAGACTGTGCCTGTGGCCTCCTGATCGGGCTCTCCTGTCCAAGCCTTGCACCTAAATCTGTCCTCCACGCAGCAGCCAGTGTGAAGACCCCTCGACAGTGTTCTCTTGTCTTGCCGCAGGAAGCCCAGCCATCCGTACTCCGATCGTGAGGCCCCCTGCCACCTGTCCCCCACCCAGCCCCCCTCAACTTCTCTTTTCCAGGGCACCTGTCCTCTAATAACGTCGCTACACTTAGTCTTCTGTTTGTCCATTATTTCCCGTGAGCAGCAGCTCCCCGAGTACAGGGCCCGCTGGGGTCACCACCGCGTTCGAGCCCCCGGCCAGCCATACAGCAGGGGCTCAGGGACATTTGTGCAGCAAGTGAGCAGATGCAGCTCATGCCCAGACTATCTCTGGAATGCCCTCCAAGGGACTGGTTAAGCTGACCGGCTCCCGGCAAGAGAGCTGGGGGTGGATGGGGGGCGGGGGGAGAGTCACGTCCCGCCAGCACAACTCCCTATTCTAGGTCTCTGTTCCCTTCACAGCAAGGGACACGACAGGCCCAAGAAACAAGGACTGAACTCTGGAGTCAGGGGAAAAGCTGGTCCCTGGGAATGTGCAGAGGGTCCCATACCCCACCTGCAGGCCTGTGCCCCGGGAGGGGAGGGCGGGGCCGGGCGTGCTGGCCCCGAGGTTGTGGCAGGGTGCTGTCCGCAGCGGAGTTACCAGGCTCGGGGGGAAAGCCCGCATCCTGGCTGCCAGGGGCACGTGGAGGCAGCTCTGTTCTTTCTGGCCGGTTGCGCCCAGGCGCGGTGGTGAGCCCGAGGAACCTGGGTGGCCACACAGGTGCCTTTCATTCGCAGCCTCCTGCGTATGAGCTGGGGGGCAGGCCTGGCGTCCTCTGAGCTGGGGACGGCTCTTCCCGAGATCCTTAGAGGCGGGGCGCTGGCCAGACCAGCCTAGGGCACAGGGCCTCCCAGAAGAAGACCCCACCCAGGCTGGGACCCTCCCTACCACGGGTTGGGAGGAACCCGGCCTTTCCAGCCCCCACCCTGCCCGCCCAGACTCCCCGAGGAGGGAGCCACAGCTGGGTTTCCGTCTCAGTTCTATCCAGTACAACCTTCTTCCCTCCCCGGTCTGTACACTCGCCCCAGGACCCCTCCAGGGCTGAGTTTTTCTCATTCCCTTCCAGACATTTAGGACTTTCAGCCTCAAGGCCTGTTTATTTTATCCACACATATACACATATGTATATATGAACACGCACACACGTAAGTAGATCAGTGATTCTCAAGCAGAGAGATCAGAGGGCAGCTCCGTTCTTGGCACTCAGAGAGTATGGAGAAATCAACCGCCTGGTCTGGGGGGCTCCCTGTCCCAGCCTCGGAGAAAAGCCAGCTCCCACGGCAGTCTTCCTGGGGTCGCGGCCAGTAGGCCGAGCTCCTGGGCCCCAGGCGTCCACCAGAGGGGGCTGGGAATGGAGGCCCAGAGAGGCCGCACCGACAGACGGCACACACCAGAAGGAGGGTCCGCACTTCGCCAGGCGTCTGGGGCCCATCCTTGGAGCATCACAGGCCCGGGAATCCGATGGGGGAGGGACTGGGCGCTAGAGCAGAGAGGGGGAGGCTGCGAGGCGGGCTCCCCGAAGCAGGGGCCGAGCCTCCTACCTGCCCCGCCCACCTGCCCACCTGAGCAGGCCGGCCGAGCCGAGCCGGGCGTGGGGGCCCTCCACAGCCGCCGTCAGTCCAGCAGCTCCTTGATGCACCAGCAACACAGGAGGATGTAGGCGACCTCCGTCAGGGTCTGCCGCAGGCCCTCCCATCCCGTGCCCCACTTCATGACGGGCACCCGGAGCCCAGTATCTCGCAGGGCCCTCCGGAAGGAGAAGGGCAGGGCCTGGGCTAGGGGCTGCATGTGCACAGCAGCTCTGGGGCGCGTGGGAGTCCCCTCTGGGGCCTTTTATCAACAATGTCCCCACCCCCACGGGCCTCATGACTCTGCGGACAATGGCCCCCCGGGGTCTAGCACGGGGAAGCTTCTGGGCCCCAGAACGGCTGAGTCAGCCTCTGTGGACAGGGATGGAGGCTGGGCTTAGGAGGGGAGGGCCTGGCCGCCCCAGCCTCCACCCTCCTTCCAGCCGGGTCTCCAGGGTCTCCAGGCCTCGGGGCCCAGCCTGCGTTGCGTCTTCCCTGGGCTAGCACAACTCCGGGCTCCTGCCCCCTGGGGGGCTCCTGCCCCCTGGGGGGCTCCTACTGAGGCGAGCCTTCGGAATCGTGCCGCAAGCTCCTTTCCAGTGTTTTGCACAGGCCCCCCACCCCGGTCCCTTGCAGGGAGCTGGTGGATCCCCTCAGGCCTCTCCTGTCCCCTGGAGCAGGAAGACACAGCTAGGACGGTGGGACACGAGAGGCACAGTTTATTGACAGCCGACACCTCAGGGCACATCCGTCCCCTCCTTTGGGGCCAGGACCTCAAGGTCACGTGCGGGAGTTCCGCTCCTCCTCTTCGTTCTCCAGCAGGTAGGCGGGGCGGTAGGCCGGCTGCCCTCCGGGGCTCACGTACTTCAGGGCCGGGTTCCGCACCGTGTTCTCCCGGCCCCCCAGCGAGGTGTAGCTGCGGAGGAGGGAGGCCCGTGGGGGGGGGGCTCACCCTCCCAGCACCCCCCATCTTCCCCACACGCGTTCTCTCCAGACCCCCTTACCCGCGGTCGTACAGGATACAGTACGGGACGAAGAGCTGGCGCAGGAAGTCCCAGATGTCTCTGTAGGTCCAGTCCTGGGGGGTCAGAGTAGCGTCACGAGGTACCCCCTCCCTCACATTCCCCTTGCCACCCGGGAAGGGGCCCCCCCAGGGCGCTTCTGCTTCTTGGCCCCCGAGGGCGGGCCCCCAGCTGACTCTGGGGCAGCTCGCCCACCTGCGCAGGTGGGTCCTTCGCCCTGTCCCGCCCCCAGTGCGTGTCTGCGTGGGCCGGCGGGCCCCAGGACGCTGCGTGGGGGAGCAGATGGGCCCCGGCTGCGCCGTCCGACACGTGGGCCCTGAAATGTGCTTGGTGCAAGTCAAGGACTGAGTTTTGACTTTCCCTATGCCACCAAATCCATACATTTAAAACTCCTCCACTAAGTAGTTTTTAGTCACTCCTCTATTTCAGGAAGCTGCAGTTTGAGTGTACGTGGGTGGTGAGTGGCCCCGGTACCACGCCGCGCAGACCAGCGGGAGAGAGCACGGGCCTGTCCACGGAGGACGCTCAGAAGGCGGGAGGACCCGCGGCACAGCCGCCCTCGGGCGGGTGCGCATCTGAGCCCGAGGCTCCAACTGCTCCCACATGGGGAAGCCGGGGCACAGGTGGACAGGGACAGGGGGACCGGAGGCCCCACGGCTTCCACCCCATTACCAGCAGCGGGTTGACCCGCATGAAGGCAGGCCAGCCGGGGTCGGTGGGGCTGAAGGGGCAGAGGCTGCAGGAGTAGGGGTCCGTGCGGCGGGTGCCCATCAGGACGGCCTGCAGCTGGGGGTGCCGCATCTGCAGCTGGCGCAGGGCCTGCTTCATGTCACCCTCTGCCTCCAGGACCCGCAGACTGTACCTGGGGAAGGAAGGGGGCTGCGGTCAGAAGCGGGCACTGGGGAGCACCCCCCCCCCCCGAGCCCCGCCTCTGGGCCCCTAGTACCTCTTGTGTGTGTGGTTTTTTTTAAAGGTTGTATTTATTTGACAGAGAGAGATCACAAGCAGTCAGAGAGGCAGGCAGAGAGAGAGGGGGAGAAGCCAGGATCCCTGCTGAGCAGAGAGCCCGATGCGGGGCTCGATCCCAGGACCCTGAGATCATGACCTGAGCCGAAGGCAGAGGCTTTAACCCACTGAGCCCCCCAGGCGCCCCCCGCCCTTTTCCCCCTAGTACCTCTTGATGGTGTCTTGCAGAAACTGCTCAAGCTCGGGGAAAGGGGAGATGCTGCGGATGTACAGGATCTGGAGGGGTTCCTGAGTGTCGGAGCGTGTCCTGGGCCGGGGAACAAAGCACAGGCTTGCCGGGCTGAGGGGGCGGCAGCGCTCTGCGAGCTCGCACTCTTCTCTTTGGCCCTGGAGGGACAACCCCCCCTTCTCGGCTCCCCAGGTCCTTCCCATCCACGGGAACCCACTTCCTCTGGGAAGCCCCTTCTGATCCCTCACTTCTCAGGCCTGGAGCACACACCCCGTGTCAGGCACATAACTGTCACCTCTCCAACAGGACCGTGACCTCCCTGTGGCCGGGTTGGGGATGACGGCCTTCACAGCCACTTTCGTTAGACGCTTAGTAAGTGGTGGGGGAACAGAGCTGGAGGCCACCATGACCACCTCCCTCCCCCACCCCACCGGGCTGTCCCTTCCCTCCCAGCTTCCCTGGGGCAGGGAGCTGGACAGCGTGGTCCCCCAGGGTCACCTCACCTCTGCACGGCCGCGTGGAAGAGGTGTAGGAGCACCGTGCAGTCCTTGCCTCCATTGAAGCCCACGCAGAGGCGGGTGAGGTCGTACCGAGCCAGGGCCGTCTCGATGGTCTGCAGGGCGCCTGCCACCTTCTCCCCCAGGGAAGACCCTTGGAGAAGCAGAAGCCGTCAGACAGATGCACGTGGCCGTCGGAGGGCCACGCCGCCCATGCTTCAAGCCTCCTCGGCTTCCCAGTGTGGCTCGGGCACCATCCAGACCGTCCCAGGCCCCGCAGTGTGCCCACCAGCCGTTCGGCCCCCCTCGGTGTCTGCCCTCCGGGGAGCCCCAGTTTCCTCCCGCTCCCCAGATCCCCACACTGTCTGCTCTCGCCCACCTCCCGGGCTGACCGTCTCGCCGCGGAGGCCCCTGGACCGTGACACCTCGTGCCCGGGGACCTTTCTCGTCACGCCACTGGCCCAGAAGGGCCCGGTGTACGACGGTGCTGGTGAGCTGCCCAGCCCCGGGCCCCAGACAGCGCGCACCCCTCCGCCCCTCCCCTCAGAGGCCCCTACCCGATGCGGCGAGTCTGTACACGGCCTCGCCGGCCTGCGGCACGGCGTCGGGCACATAGGGGACCAGCGAGCCTGGGGGCAGCCGGGCAGTCAGGTAGGCCAGGCACTCCTCCAGGGGCCCTTCCTCCTCCGCGTCCAGCGTCAGCTTCACCTGGTAGTAGTTGCTGCCCCAGTCAGGATAGGAGCCCAGGCCCAGCCTGTGCCCAAAGTGGGCCTGGGCCTCGGCCAGGACGGGGGCGATCGAGGCTTCATCGGCGGCCACATAGAGCTCCCGCAGGTGAAACTGCACGGCAGAGTTCTGGAACAGCCCCTTCAGCCCCTCCAGCACCCTCCGCAGCAGCTCCGGGATGCCCGGGAAGAGGTAGACGTTCCGGACGGAGACCAGCGGCAGCTTGAAGGGCCGGCCCGTCCGAGGGTCGGTGCCGTAATGCAGGCGGGCAGAGGACGGCACGAGACACAGCTTCTCCCAGCCCTTCCCTCCCAGGGCTCTGACGGCCGCTTCCAGCTCAGGGTGTGGCCTGAGCTCGTCCCCAAAGGCCTGCGCTACTGCCTCGAAGGTCACGTCGTCATGAGTGGGGCCGATGCCCCCTGCCGTGAGGACGTGGGTGAAGCGGCTGGAGAAGTAAGTGACTTCAGCCGCGATGGTGGCGACCTCATCGGGGACAACAGAGACTCGGCGCACCTGGACCCCCAAGGAGCGCAGCGTCCGGCACAGAAAGTAGGTGTTGGTGTCCTGAGTGTGTCCCTGGGAGAGGAGACGCGGACGGTGAGTGTCAATGCCGTGGGGATGAAGGGCAAAGGGGAGGGGGCGACAGCCGCGTCTGCCTGATGCTGGGGCACTGTGCCCTGGGGGACGCTGCCGTGGGCCACTGAGAAGCCTGGAGTGGGCTCCCGGGAGTGAGAAAATCCACCTGAACGGTCAGGGATAGCATGATCTGCCGTGGGCCTCCTCTGCACTTTGACCTTGACCTCATCTACTTATGGAGTCTGTGGTCCGTTCCTCACCAACCCGTACAGTTCGGTCCCCTGGTCCGCCACGTGCCCACCAGGCACCTCCACCAAGTCCTGGCTGTTGTCCCTTTGGTCAGTGGCAGCCCCAGACCCTGTCCACGGCCGGTCGGGCCCTTCTGCGGTCGCCTCTCCTGCCATGTCTCCCCATCTGCTCTCTTCTGTGTCCCTACTGCCGCCGCAGGTCCTCGGCACCTTCTATGTGGACAGTGGTGACGGCCCCCGGCCAGGCCTCCTGACTGACCTAACGCACTACTGGGGTCGCACCACTCTTGGGCTCAGAAGCCATGTGTGTGTCCAACCATATCCAGAAGAGAGTTCAAATTCCTCTGCAGAAGCTTTGAGGCTGTCTGTCTCCGGGGTGTATCCAGTGTTCTTTCCTAGCCTCATCTCCTACTTTACAGGGGGCTTAGCGGCTAAGGTTGCCCTGCAGGAAGAGAGGATCACGTTGGAATCCCAGTTCTACCACTCCCGAGCTCTCCAACTGCGGGCAAGCTTCTCAGTCCCGTAATCCATTCACTGAGAGTTATAATAATAAAGCATCAGAACTCACGGGAATGTTCTAAGGATTAGTAAGACTGCCTATGTGATATATTTGGCACACTGCCAGGCCCTGGTAAACACTTAAAAAACAGGGGTCAATGCTGCTATCCCAAACCTGATGCCTACCATGACCTCTAGCAAGACTTCGTGGATTGTTCAGAAGGGATTTCTCCCACCTGGTACTTTCCTCCTAGTTTGCTTACTCACTCTGCTGAATGCCTTGGGTCATTTTCCCAACAGGCTGGCTAGAACTCTTCCGCGACAGCACATGCTCCCATTCCTCCTTGACCTGATGGCCTCCTTGTCATTTCTGTCAAGTCCCTCCTACCCCTATAAGCCGCTGACAAACTGTAGCAACTTTGCTACAAGTTTTCAACAGAGTAACTGAAAGAACGGAGGGTCACGTTCCCTGTAATAGGCTGGACTCACGCCAGGACCTTACTTGCAGCGCGGGGACTCCCACCCGGCTGCCTCCCTTCAACAGAAGGGCCGCCCCCTCCCCCCGCCTGTCCCAGACACACCTTGAGGATCTCATCTCCAACAATGATGATGCCCGCCGTCACGCTGCGCCCTGGGGGAGGTTCAAAGGCCCTAGATGCCATGGTCCTGCCTTCTCTGCCCCTCTGCAAGGCCCTCCAGGAGCCACCCGGGGCCCCAAATAGGGGTCGAAAGCACGGGAGTCGCGCCAGGTCTACAGGGCACTGGGGGCCAGAGCCTGAAAACAGGGGGGTCTGGGGTCAAGGGAACCTGCAGGAGCCAGAGAGGACAATGGGGGAGAGCGGGAGTGCACGTTCTTCCTCAGAGAAGCCCTCGCCAGGCCCTGGATAAGAGACGCCTTTATCCCTGCCTCTAAGAAACGGGGTCGTATCAACCATCAACCCCCAGCCCTGGCCTCTTCACGCGTCTTCAGAGCTTGGCTCTAGTCTCCTTAACACGTCCTGCTCTCCCGACCACCTACCCCTTTGAATACGTCTTCTGTGCGCGAGCTCGGCCCCCCCTAGGCGGCTAGGGCTCGGCCGTCTGCACCTTTAAATACCTCCCCTCCTCGGGGCACTTGTGCCTTGAAGTGTCCCGACCCCTTTTAAACGCCCCCTCCCCGCTCCGCCCCGGAGCTCCGGCGCCTCTCCCGCAGGCGCCCGCACGCTCTCTGGCCTGCAGCCCCGTCCCCCCGCCCCGCTGCAGCCCGCCCCGCTCTTCCAGGTCCGCACCTGCCTCTCGGCCCCTTCCCCGGCTCGTGCCCTCCGCTCCCGCACGTCCCGGGCGGCCTCCGGACGCAGAGTCCCGCCCACACCCGCACCTGCTCACGGCAGTTGGCCAGCTCGGCTGTCGCTCACACGAGCTCCGAGGGCCCATTGGTTGCAGCCGGCTGTCGCTCGCCGCCTTAGCCGGGGGGGCGGGAGGAGAGCCGGGTTGTCATGGGCGACAAGCACGTGGTCACCTCCCTCCCGGAACTGCGGGGGCGGCGCCGCGAGCGGGGGAGGGGGGCGGAAGGGGCGGCGGTGGGCGGTGCTCCAAGGACTTTGGGGTGCGCTCTCCGCGGCGGCCAGTACAGGGAAGCGCGACTCTCACCTCTCTCCCTTCAAATTCTCGCGTGCACGCGTTGTGGGGCACTAGCCCTAATTCCAGGCGCAGGGCTGCTGCCGGAGGGATTGTATACCGTAGCGCACGCAAGTTGGGGGGACACCAAGTGTCAGCGCTGCCTGGGGTAGGCCGGTCTTGGAGGGGACCTTTCATGCTGTCGTTCAGCTCTGTTATAAACGATAAAGCTATATGCTTAACTCTGTTGAGCAGAGAAAAAGCCTGTCCCCCGCCCTGCTCCAGGAAAGTGCTCAGTTGGAACATGACCTTGGCCCAATCACTGGTCTTACAGGTACCAGTGAGGGCAGCCGGCTGGGCCGCGCCGTGTGTCCACCTCGGATTCTCATGTCATCCCAGCTTATTCTCATTTCTTTTTTTTTTTTTCTTTTAAAGATTTTATTTATTTATTTGTCACAGAGAGAGATCCAAGTAGGCAGAGAGGCAGGCAGAGAGAGAAGGGGAAGCAGGCTCCCTGCTGGGCAGAGAGCCCGATGTGGGGCTCGATCCCAGGACCCTGAGATCATGACCTGAGCCGAAGGCAGAGGCTGTAACCCACTGAGCCACCCAGGCACACCCCCCTCCCCCCGCTTTTTTAAAAGATTTTATCTCATTTCAGTTGCTTTTGGTCTAAAAGTGCTTAAGTTTTAATGTTCGAGGGGCGCCTGGGTGGCTCAGTTAAGCGTCTGCCTTGGGTTGAGGGTCATGATCCCAGTGTCTTGGGATCGAGCCCCTCGTAGGGCTCCCTGTTCAGCGGGGAGCCTGCTTCTCCCTCTCCCACTCCCTCTGCTTGTGCTCCCTCTCTCACTGTGTCTCTCTGTCTAATAAATCTTAAAAAAAAAAAGTTTTAATGCTTGATCTGGGATCTTTTTATTTTTTTAAAGATTTTATTTATTTGACAGAGAGAAACACAGCGAGAGAGGGAATGGTAGGGGGAGAAGCAGGCTTCCTGCGGAGCAAGGAGCCTGATGCGGGGCTCGATCCCAGAACTCTGGGATCATGACCTGAGCCGAAGGCAGACGCTTAACGACTGACTGAGCCACC